>JAAGKR010007452.1:0-36667 GCA_011419295.1 Clarias macrocephalus | reverse complement strand
TCCACATTATGAGGTTTGGTTACATATATTATTATTATGCTTGAGCCGCCATCTTTGCATTATGCATAATTTGGACTTTTCAGGGACATTTTGTAAAGTGCCTTGAGCAAGATTGCTTTCCCAAATCAAAAGCAAATGTATATTTAAAAACAGTGATTTTATTTCCTGTATTGATGTAATATATACTCATATCACCCATTTTTGGTGGTTAATACATTATATAAATAAATTTCAAAAATGCAATTATGAACAAATTGTTGGGATACATGAGGAACAAAACACTTTGGGACATTGTGTTTAGTGTTCCCTAAAGCGGTGTTAGTCAGCGGAACGGCCCGGCATTAGCTGCATGCAAACAACAGATATATATATCATACCTTTAACATGATATTGAATAAATCAAAATATTTCCATTAATTTCAAAAGATCCAACCTACTAATCCTCCCCTCCATCTACCCAGATGTGAAGAGGAAGATGGTGTACAAAGATGGCATGGTTTGTTAGAGCATGTTGAGCATCTATTAAAAATAAAACAAATAAATAATAATGATCAGGAGAACAGATTTATAAGATCACTCATTATGGCTGTTTGGTTGTTTCTGTGATAAATTATAGTAATAATAATAATAATAATAATAATGGAATTTTGTGAGTTTTTTTTAAGTAATAATACGTTTCTTCTATGTACATGACATATCAGAAAACCCAAATGACCATTTTGATATCTGAAGCCTCAACCTTCCACACATGGACACAATTTTTTCAGTCAATGACTGATGACAAAATAACTCACTTCAAAGTTGTTGCCATTGGTTTGTCCACTGCTCCAATCATGGGGTTGCTACGGCGGACCATCAAATCCGCACGGGCTCGGGACCAGTACTGCACTCCAGAGAAAAAAACAACTCTGATATCTGCTGTTCTCACTTTGCCTTTGTTCTGAAGCTCGCTAGCGACGTAACTTTAAGTAGAGTACTTAGCAGCCATTGCAACCACAAGATGCTGCACTTACAAGCTGAGATGTTATTATACGCGGATGATATTAACAGCCGTCAGGAAAAATGTATATGCGTTCTTAGTCCTTACCGGTGTATCTCGTTTACGGTGCCGATGAGCGTCTTAGTTAAACCAAAGATCGAAGAATTTGATAACTGTCAATCATTCTTTTTGCTAATTAATTTATTTATTAAAGGTTACCACTTTAACACCTGATGTAATGAGAAAACAGCACTTGCTATTTAATTAATATAAAAAAAGCTTATTATCTACGCTAAAGAAATTAGAAATCCAAATGCAATTATGATTAAAATATGATTGAAACAGACAGCAGCATTTCCTTATTTTCAAGACGAAATAGCAACACTAAATTACTATATATATATATATATATATATATATATATATATATATATATATATATATATATATTTTTTTTTTTTTTTTTATCTGGGCTGCACCTAAATCATGTTTTGCTAAGTCACTTAAATGTTTAGAATTAGCAGAACATACATACATACATACATACATACATACATACATACATACATACATACATACATACATACATACATACATACATACATACATACATACATACATACATACATACATACATACATAGAAGGAAGAATGAAAGAAAAAATAATCCATCCAGCGGCTATACTTTGACTTACCCCATTTAGGGTAACGACGAGGGGTCTGGATTCTATTGGTGCACAAGGCACGGTGCCAACCCATCAGGAATGCCGAACTGTAAAAGGAAACCGGAGAACCCGGAGGAAACCCAGCAAGCACAAAGAGAACATGCATGCAACAATCACAGATCAGAGGCAAGAATCGAACCCCTGATCCTGGATGTGTTACTAAGCCACCTCGCCACCAAAGGCAGACTCCTGGAGTAAAATGTCACAGCTAAACAAAGGAGATCTTGCAGCGTACTATAGAAGGGGGTGTTTTCAGTGAGTTTTCTATACTGGATGCAGGCAAGGAATAAGGAGTTCACTGACATGAACACAGTTAATAAATCAAGGCTGTCAGAAACCAAATAGCACCTTGTGTGTGTTGATTCACTTTTTGAGCGCTCGGCTTGCTTTTTAAAACTTCGGCAAGCTCGTTTCGAATGAAGTGCATGAATGCGTGAGCAGGCTCTATTTTCGCTCCTTTTAATCAAGCTGCGTTGCAGCAGGTTATGTTCCTCCTCACGGGTAAGAGCATCCATATACGACTTAAAGGACGATCTTCTGTCTTCACTGCATTGTAATCCCTCAATGTCAGTCACTAATAAGAACATCTAAAATATTGGGTTAGCTCTATAATTTTCATTCACTTGGCGTTTTATGAAGACGATCTTTTCCCTGCTTCACTAGTGCTTGCTCTAATATTTTCAGGCTCCTCGTGCTGAGTTTGAGGTTTTATGCTGTTGTACCTATTGATATTTTTACAGGGAACAGTTTGTAGTCTTCGTAGCTTTGACTGCGATCATTAACCAGTCTGTGCCCGCTCCGCGTCACATGGGAGGTGAAGCATCTTATTATATTTTCAGTTTCATGGAGATTTAATGAAGAATGCAGTTCAGGATACAAAGCTAAACCAATTACAGTACAAATGCTTAAGACTTCAGGTGTTTCCCACAGGTCTCGAATATACGTGCGGTGGCATCTAGCACTACATACAACCAACCAACAAACACTCAATCACTCATCTTCTATGCCGCTTTATCCTGTATTCAGGGTCACAGGGGCCTGGAGCCTATCCCCGGAGACTTGGGGCACATGGCAGGGTACAACCTGGACAGGGTGCCAATCCATCGCAGGGCACAGACACACACACACACACACACTCATTCACACACTACGGGCAATTTGGGAACGCCAATTAATCTAACCTACATGTCTTTTGGACTGTGGGAGGAAACCGGAGTACCCGGAGGAAACCCACCAAGCACGGGGAGAACATGCGAACTCCATGCACACAGAGACGGGAATCGAGTCTGGCCGGGGATCGAACCTGGACCCTGGCGGTGCAAGGCGACAGTGCTAACCACTACAACCTAATAACCAGATCCAACCTAATAAACGGCAGCACAGTGGCTTAGTGGTTAGCACTGTCACCTTGCACCCCCAGAGTCCAGGTCTGGATTTCCGCCTCGGGGTCTGTGTGCAAGTAGTTTGCGTGTTCTCCCCGTGCTTGGGGAGTTTCCTCCAGGTACTCCAGTTTCCTCCAATAGTCAAAAAGCATGCAGGTTAGGCTATTTGGCATTTCCAAATCACCTGTAGTGTATGTGTGCCTAGATTGGCCCTTGGACGAATTGGCACCCTGTCCACGGTAGAGCCTGCCTGTTATCTCCTGGGATAGGCTCCAGGCCCCCCGCGCCCCTGCATGCAGGATAAAGTGGTATAAATTAAAGAGTGAGAACCTACTAACCGTCCTCTCCATCTACCCGTAAGTGAAGAGTAAGACGAAATAAAAAAAATTAAGAACTAATCACTCTTCTGTGTACAAAGATGGCACTGTTTCTCAGAGCATGTAGAACATTTATCACTTTTTTTGCATTTTATCGAGAGAGAGAGATAAGACCACATTTTTCTGTTCGTTTAGGTTGTTGCTGAGACATAATACTACTACTACTACTAATAATAATAATAATAATAATACGTGCATATTGTATTGTACGAGTTCTCATACATTCCCAAACTTTCCAGTATTAAAAATTAAAATTTACATGGTTGAAAAATAAGGATAAGTTTGGTTCTACATGACATCACATTTTGACGTCTGACCCCCAGCCTCTCCCGTTGACGCGCGCCGACAGGACTCCCAAATAAGCAGTTGTTTTTTTGGGGTTTTTTTAACCGGTCATCATGGATCCGTGTCGTTTGAGTTTTAAGGGTTAATCTTTGGTTATTTCTTTTTTTAAGGGTAGGAAAGTACTATACTTTAATGGCCTGCCCAAGTATACTCTATGTGTGGGGAAACACTGGACCTCACCAAAGCTAACTGGTATGAATGGTTAGTATTATGGCAAGGCATCAGCTTCATTTATTTGTACACATGATCAGGCTGACCAGGCTGTGAAATAAAAATAAACAAGCATCATCAATCTCATAATATATGAAATATGATCTGTCACTTGCCATCATTCTTACAATTCCACTATGCTACATCACCATATTCAAACATAACAGCGTAAGTGATCGACATCACAGACAGCTAAAGATTTTTATTATAATCTGTATTAACTGAAATGAACGGCGTTCGATTCAAGTCTGCCAAGGTGAGGTTGTGACGGGACTGACTGGAAATTTCGAGCTAAAGCACAGTGAAAATACCTTGAAATGAAGACAAATGGCCTGGGTATTAGCCTGACATCTCCTGTCTTAACAAGTGTCAAAAGAGGATTATAATACATTAATAAAAGAAGTATGAGCGTACAGGTCTGCGCCCCGATGCTGCTCGCTCTCAGATGAAAATTTTATGCAGCAAAATGACACGGCTGAATAATTACAGAGAGCATATCGCTATTGGAAATTGGCAAAAACACACAAATGCGCGCACACACACACACACACACACACACACACACACCAGAATGCTAACATCAATCATGCCTAAATGGGAAAATAATCATAAAACCGATGAGTCGTTAGTAATGAATACGTGCTTTGTGTTAATTCAATCATTCCCCGTCGAGAGACTTCCTGCGTCCTAATTGGAATCTTTCAAAAGTGAAGGAAAAAATAACAATACATGAAATGACTGCATTACCGCAAGAAAAAAATAAAATAAAATAAATGTGCATGTGATTCCTGGGAAACGGAGTCGTTCGCTCCTCTGACGTTTTGCCTTTTTGTTTCTGCGTTTCCAGCTGGTGCACACGAAGCCCAGAGAACATGACGCTTGAGCCTTTTGTTCACGCTCGGGCACGATGTAATTTACATGTAGATGAGGACAGATCTACAGTAAGATACATATATATACACACACACACACACACACACACACAGTATAGAGAGAGAGAGAGAGATTGAATGTAAGCCTCTTCGGCGCGGATCTCGGTAACGATCTGGAAATCCATAAAAAGTTTTTGTGGCATGTTTGCACAGAGACAAAGACGTGAGAGATCCGTAGTATTCCTGATGCACATGGTATAGAGCAGTGGTTTTCACCTCGGGTCCTGGAGGACCACCTGCCCTGTGTTTTCCCTGCTCTTTCTCACACTCACTTCAACTCAGAAAAGGCTGTTAATTAGCTGATTAGCTGGGAGCTGGGAGATGCAGGGGTCCTCCAGGACCGGAGCTGAAAATCACTGGTGTAGGTCATTACTGTGCATGGCTATGATTTGATATAAAATGCTGGGAGAAAACACAGATTTGCTTATAACACTATGGCAAATAGACTTGGAAAAAAATCTACAAAAAATCTACAAATAAAGTTTGCACAGCTTACTCATGCTTGGCAAAAAAAAAAAACTTAATATCTTAAATGCCTTAATTTCTCCACTCTATGATTGTAACAAAGCTTTTAAATGTTCGGAAGAAGACAAACACATTTGGGACATTTCTGTAAGCTGAGAATACAACTGACTCAGAGTGATCCACATGAACCTTTTCTATAACCTAAATAACAATCTTTTTTTTAATAAAATAAAATCTAAAAGAATTTCAAATCACATGAGCCAATATATTATTCACAGTAGAATGCAAGTTTTCAAACTAAGAGATTTTACAATTTTAAGCACAAAATGATGCCTGCTACAGTTGGGACGGGGACGTGTTTACAAGGGTGTAGCATCTCCTCTTCTTAATGATGTCTGGGCATTGAGGTTATGAGTGTCTGGAGTTTTGATGTTGGAATTCGTTCCCATTCTTTCCTGATATAGTTTTTCAGCTGCTGAAGAACTTGTGGTCGCCTTTGACGTATTTTTAGTTTAATGATGTGCCAAATGTTCTCTAAAGAAGAAAGATCTGGACTGCAGAGAGGCCAATTCAGCACCCGGTCTCTCCTACTATGAAGCCATGCTGTTGTAACAGCTGCAGTATGTGGTTTTGCGTTGTCCTGCTGAAATACACAAAGCCTTCCCTGAAATGGACGTCGTCTGGAGGGGAGCATATGTTGCTCTAAAACCTTTCTATATCTTTCAGCATTAATAGTCCCTTCCAAAACACGCATGCTGCCCATACCGCATGCATCTATGCCTCCACATACCATCAGAGATGCTGGCTTTGGAACTAAACACTGATAACACGCTGGAAGGTCTCCTTCATTTTTAAGCCTGGAGGACACGACGTCCGAGACATTGACACTTTTCCACTTTGAAACAGTCCATTTCCATCTGTCGTAAGGACGCTCCCACATCTACTAATCAGAGCGGCCCGAAGACGTATCAAAAAAGTGATGCCAGCCAACCATTATGGCAAAATAAATAAACAAGCATCTTTCTCATTGCTTGCTCACGGACCAGTAGGAGCGGTGTTACACACTTGGAAAACTAGTGCTAGAGGGCTCCCCTCAGAGAGCTCAGCCAATCAGCTCTCACTAGGCTCTCGGCTGCGGGAGGCTACAGCATCACCTGGGGATTCGAACCCGCGATCACTGGATGCTAGGACGAGCATTTTACCGCTGACCCACTCGGGGGCCAAATTCTGCTTTGTATTTTTAATGTACTCTTGAGGAATAGGTCTCAGGCTTCCTGAAGGACTTTCTGTGCCTCTCATTTTTGCCAAGTTTTTGTCTCTCATTTTCAGTCCAGTCCTCGTACATGAGTAGTTTCAGAGGAATGTTTTTTGTTTGTTAGGCCACACACGGTGACTTATGAATCGTTCAAGCATTAAAAAAAAACATTTAACTTGAACCAGCATGAACCAGTGAAAAACAGGTGCAGATGTTGACAGATGATTGGGTCAGTGATGAGTATACTGCTGATGCTGAATGCTCAGTGAGTGGAACAGACGAGAGGGGAAATGAGGTTGCTGCTCGGGTTTCAAATCCGTCCCAGGTTCTTGTGTATGAACTGTTATTACAGAACCAAAACCAAACCAGAATGAGTGCAGTAATATGAATCTGCCGTTCATGGCACAGGTTGAACGGCAGTTTGCGAATGAAAGGTGGAGCTGAGAAGAGCGGTAAAGATCTACACCTGTGTGGGATTTGTCTGATGAGCGTTTCATGTTTTGGTGAGCAGCAGCAGGAGCAAAGACAGAAGAAGCGACAGTTCTGGGAAGGAGAGCTGAGCAGCACAGAGTTGAGTGTGTATGTGTGTATGTGTGTGTATATGTGTGTGTGTGTGTGTGTGTGTGTGTGTGTGTGTGTGTGTGTGTGTGTGTGTGTGTGTGTAATAAAATCGCACAGACTTGTAAAGCAAGTCTCCTGATTTCGAGCCCAAGAACTGTCACATGCAAATAAACCAAATAATTAAGCAGAATAACAAATCTTCACCGTCAATCAATGAAGTGTCTCAACAGAATCTTAATGAATCCCAAATGAACAGGCATGAGGTTGTGTTTGTTAAGGTGAGCCTGAACTACAATCCAATTAGGAATTTTAACCATCACAGCCCAGTTTCTAAAAAAATTACCTCCAAAAATAAAGTGACATCAGAAGACAGACACTGTGCTCTTCATAAACAAGAAAAAAACAAAAAACAGACTGGACCCAATCTGGACCCCTGTGGGTCTCCTCCTTCTTTTTCCTCAAAAAGTCATTTCGGAACTGATCAAGCCCTAGACATAAATGTGTATAGACACTGGGGAATAATTAAAAGAAATAGGTTTAGAGATAATTCAATAAACATAATGTGCAGTGTTGCTGACTTTGAATGGAACAAATGGCAGCATTACCCGCTAAAGCAGCGTAATGTAGAAACTGTGACTATTTTAGATTTATTTTCCGCACACAATGCCCCGGCTATGTCTTCCTCTTGCTAAAAGGAATTAGCCTCTGTCTGTCTCTCACATACACATACACACACGCATTCACAAATAGCATTCCAGCATGAAGTCGGGCTGAGAGACAAAACATTGCCAAATTAAACATGTCCCCATCTTAGAGAGAAAAATAATAATAATAATAATAATAATAATAATAATAATAAAACGTCTGAGTGTTAATGAGTAGCAAAACTGTGTTTCTGGTTTATGCCATCATACACACACACACACACACACACACACACACACATGCAGAACAGCTCCTATGGAGAGATGCTCACATTACCCGAACTCCTCATCGTTTAATGGATTTCTGCCAAACTTGTTTGCATGCAAATGTTAAATTTGCGCACGACGAAACATGAATAGAAACAAACGCGGTCTCATGAATGCAAATTCAAAGGAATTCGCATGAGCCAAGACATGGAGAGAGAGAGAAAAAAAAAAAGCGTACGGTTTGTGTTCCATGCAAGTAATTTTTTTCTTTTTAGGATTTTTTTTCCCCACATGGAATGGGAAAATTTGGGGCTGAACGCAAAAAGGATAAAGACTAAAAGTAACAACATGTGATGATTGATTTCGGCAGCTTGCCTTTTCTTGAATAATTACGCAAGGGCAAAGGAGATTCTACAAAGCAAGAGGGGCTGAAAAAGAGAGGAAAGAGATCCCAGAGGACAGCCACAAAGCCAGCACTAGCAGCGGCGTTGCTCTTGTGAGTTTGCCAGCGACTTCGACAGTAGCTAGCAGGGGCGAAGAGATGAGAAGCAGGAGTTTGGAGAGCGTTCTAGTGGAAACACTACCTGACGTGCCTACAGATGTGCATACAGATGTGAATGCAGCAAGAACTCCCCAAGAATGATTCTCTACCTGCAGTTAGATTAGTGATTGTACAATCCCATTCTGCTTATTTTTCTGAATACAACATCCCTCCGCCCCCCTCTTTGTACCTGTACCAAGAAAAACTGTTTTAAAAAATATTTCCTGATTTTTTTTTTTTATCCTTTTTCAGTCCTTAAGCAAGACAATACTATTTTCCACCCTAATGTGAGCTCATATAAGAAGAGCCCCTCCCCCAGCTTGTTGCTCAGCTCTGATCTTCTCTGGAACGGCATGGCTCAGCAGGAGCTCATTTACGTAGACACTGAAACGGCATGTTCAGTAGAGGAGTGAAGAAGGAAGTTTAAGGTCTAAAATGTATTGTGTGAGGAGTATTTTAGCTGGAGCACTGACTCGCACTTTAGGGGAGCTCGGAAACCTGTGTTAACTTGTTAAAGTTATAGTCGAATATGGGACCTGTAATCCTCCGGCAGAATCTTTTATTTACTTTTATGTAGCTTCACGAGACTCTGTAGTTGGAGACATTTTTACCAACTACACCATGTGGATCCCCTTGTGAACTGTGAACTGTTGGGTTTTAAGTCTTCTGACAAACTTCATCAAGTTCAGTGGTTATCCGGTGAGAATAAACAAACACTGAAAATGCATTACACATTGGAATTAGTATTGGGGTCTCTGAGGTTAAAGTTAGGAATAGAGCACGTAACAAGTTACAGCTGGATAGAGATACCCAATTATATTCCCATTTCTCATTTCCAAAACATTCATGTTTGAGCAAGAATGAAAAAAAATTATTTTTTAAAAAAGCACATGGGTAACAAAGACATTAAGCTTAACATGTCAATGAGGATTAAAGATCTTCCCATGACCACCAGCCAAACTTCACCAAAAGCATGCTGGGTAAACAAACAGTCTTTCAACACCCAAAGACTAATTTACCACAAAGCTTTGAATTCCATGCCGCCGTATCTGAGCGGATCAAACGGAGCTGAGTGCTTCGGGTAAGAAACTCGACCCGGGAACGTCACCAAACTGCTTTGATTGAATAACTGAAAATCTGATGAAACCATGAGGCAGAAAAGCCTGTGGAACACCAGGGAATGAAGGAGCAGCTCGGGAGAGTTTTTTTTTTTTTTTTTTTTTTTAAAGCTGCGTAATAATAAAAAGGTGTGAAAATGTTTAAAGGAATAACGAGAAAGAGATTTCACACAGAGAGACGTACACAAGTGGTTCTTAACACACATTACGTCCTCTTTCTGAACCTGTCAACAAATCCAATAGTCGAGGAAGTGAATGACTGAAAGAATGAACGGATGCTGATTGTGAGCCAGGTAGAAAAAAAAAAAAAAGAGGCATCAGATGCATCAATAAAGGAGGAGAAAAGTCTTTCTGCACTGCCACCTCAACGGTCCAGCGGGTCTGTTCAGATCTCTTTTAAAAGGAAAAAAAACTTCCTCCGGAAAAAAACTACACTTTATTGACTCCTGGCTTTATCGATTTCTGACTGCTATCTTCACAAACACATCACGTAATCCTGAACCAGGTTCTCCATGTTCCACGCATCTCTATTCCACACTTCACTACACAGCCTTAAAGACTCTTATGAAAGTAAAACATTACAATAGAAAATAAACAATGATTTGCATTTCATTTGTAAGCATTAATACGTGAATATTACACCATGTGCACCCTGATGCAAACCTAATGGAATTACGAGTCTAAAAGAAAACACCCGTTTTGTCTTAGAACATTGTCTTTTTTTCTTTAAAAATAAAAAAATGTTAATCCAATTATGAGGGGTGTTCAATTCAAAACAAGACATGGAATTTCCGGTGAACAAAGGTGTAAATGTAATTGATATTTATAGAGGGCTTTAAGCACAGTATAGTGATGAGACTCTTAGCCACAATAAATCATTTAAATGGTGAAAATGTTTTAAAGAAGGCGTATGTACGTGAATTACTGTACGATCCCGGGCCGAGTTGGCTCGGAGCTCACTGCAGTCGTTTCTGTGAACACCTAGAGAGTGGAATACCTGATCCTTAAAAATTGACAGATATCTTGTCAGTGACTTCTGTCTGTGGGAACTGTACACACTTTCATTCACCACCACCACTTACACATTACAGAACCTCGGCTGGGAGTTATTGCCACATCCCCTGGACAGTCATGATCTCACTTTGAGCCATTTCCAAATCATTGGGTCATTACAGGAGTTCCTGGGGGGCCAGCATTTCAGATGTGAAGCAGGCAGTCTGATCACTAGTGAAACACTGGGACAAGTGCATTAGTGTACCAGGGGATTATATAGAGAAATAAAGGGAGTTTTTTTTTTTTTTTCTCATAACTGTGTTCTGTTTTTCTGCCCAATCAAAAGTCTTGCTTTGACTTCATATTATGTCTAGCTTCTCCAGCTTTTTCTACTCTGGAAGCTCTAACTACACATAAATCCTGTTCTTGTTTTGACTTTTATGTTTTAAATCAAACTCTTATTTTGCATTCGGGCCCATCTGTGCTGTCTCTGATTACTGCACAGTAAAATCCCCAGTGCTGATTTAAATTGGTCGGGGGTTCATACGAGTTCAACTAGACCTGTATAAAATACTGTACAGTGTTAATTCAAAACTGGGAATTTGCTGAGTAAACCCTTAAGCGGTTTTGATGAAATGCTGCAATTATACGGCTAAAAACTGGAGCTTTATAGACCCCTTTAAGTGTTAATAAACACAGTGACGTTTTTAGTGAGAGGAGGCTAGTTGGATGCAAAATATCCCCTGAGGATGTTGGGTAACGCTGGCTTGCATGCTTGGTTGGTTTGTATTTTAACACTGAAGAATGCGAGTTTATCTAAATGTGTGTGATCACTCAATCTCTAGAACCATGGGAATTACTATTAAAAATGTTTTTAAAAAAGCTAACACGCCAGATGAGAATAACTGACCCATATACACACACTCAGTGGATGGACAAGGTGGCAGGATAAGCTACTATGGAATAGACAGATACTTACACACCTACCCCACAAAGTAACCACACATGAGGTCATTGCCCCTGGTTTGAAAGCCCTTTCTGACACAAAAATAATTTCTATAGTAACAGCGATTTAAATAGCAGATGCTCCATAGAAACATCAGCCACAAGGAGACACTTATTTAAAATTAATGAAAGAATTCTTCAGTGTACCACTCAGAGCTCAGGCTGTAACTTTACATTATACTGTATAGCATCGGGACGCAATTCCTTACAGACGCTAACACTATTACACCATCACCACCGGCCTGAACCATCGATACAAGACAGGATCCATGCTTTCATGTTTATGCCAAATAATAACCCTACCATCAGATTTATGATGGTACAAATTCTTACTCTTGCCTTTCTACTTGGTTGTGGTCAGACCAGTCAAGTTCTTCCACCTCCTGACCTCAACCTGAAAGAAACTCCTTTGGGATGAATTTGAGCAGAGACTGTAAGATAAAAATTATATTGAACAGAATTAAGATCAACAAGATAAATATAGTAGAAAATAAAATGTATCAATCAGTAAAAGTTAACAATCCATATGTAGAAGTCAAATAAATATTTAAAGGAAGTTAAATAAATTAAGTTATACATAAAATACAAAAACGGACACTAAACTTGGTATTCTCATTTAAAAAGAAGAGTCTTGGCAGGTGTTTTTAAACTGGATGGAGTTACAATCAAATGTTAAGAGTGAGTACTGTATGTACTGTACTTCCTTAAACTACTAAATACCTGCATAAGTTGTTAAAGCACTAGGCATAGACTTGAAAGTGGAAGCATCTGTCATCTTATCTCTCTGCTTTTAAAAGTTAATGTAAGGACTGGGTTACATCCAACTTTGTCTCACGACCCAGACCTCTTTGGAAGTACATTTCCTCAACAAATGTGTCCAAGAACTGCCTACAGTGCCCGGAAAAAAAGCAATCTGATTGACAGACTTGATGCAACCCTTGAACAAACCTCGTCCTGTAGTTCCTCCGTGGGTGGTACCATGACCTTCTTTCGTGGTCCCACTGACCCTCCTCGAGCCTTCCGGAATAACAACTCCGCACCTCTTTATTTTTGGAAATGCTGATATAATTCTCCAAGAACTGAAATGAAGCATCGCTTGTCATTGTGAAACTTGGAATCTGTTATGCAGTCCACTGTATATGGTCCAAGAAGAGTTACTAATCTCTGTCACCTTTCAGAAAGCTGGTTATTGGAGCCAGCGAAGGTCTAACGTGTTGTGAAAATAGCTATGGAAATGTGATGGGAATGGCACCAGAGACAGTTCAAGTGCTGAACTGAAAGGCAGAGCCATGAAATTAAAAGAATAAAATTTCCCTTCTTTTTCTTTCTGCTTACCTTCCGAGTCGACTGTAGTGATGCTTTATTATTTGTGAATGAAACTGGCCATGGAATAAAATAAAATAAAAAAACATTCTGGGTTTTTGGTTTATTAGCTTGGATTGACTTTTGAATTTTCCTAATGACAAATCAGCTCTGATCCAATAGCTAATAAGTAAGACTTAAAATAAACATATTTTATTATTTCTAATCATGAAATCCCTTCATTCTCTCGCACTAATGCTTTCTCTAACATAACCTTCTGGTAAGCAGCACGAGGCATTTTCCTTTAAAAGCCTCATTGATTGAGGCAAAAATAAACACATGATCAAAAAACTACAGGTTCCTCAATCCTTATTTTCCTGCAAACGCTTCTTTCAATTCAGGTAATGAATGACTCATAAATCATGAGACATGGAGGCGGCCTAATGGAGTTTTTACTGACGCCATCCAAAAATAATCCAGACCCAGAGCTGTGGTCAGATTGCAAGGTAGATTACTTTATATCTAACCCATCTATCAAAGGCAAACAGCAGCGACACCCAATCAGAGCAGGAACATGTCCAACCTGCAGACTTTGGAATACGGCTATGTGCTTTCTCGTAGTGTAAGCTGAGCGGCTCGGACTCTCGTCTGATTGACTCGCTGTAGTGATGATGCTGTCCATCAGTGAAACACCAAATGTCATTTTTTTTTGGGGGGGGGGGGGGGATATGTATTTACTTTGTTTGTACCCCACCCCAAATTTCTCTGGCCATAAATGTATAACAAGATGATCTAGCAATTCAGTTCCTAAAGTTATAGGAAAATAGGATGTTGTGATGCATGAAAATGCAACGCAGCTTTACTGTCAGCACTACAAAGTTGATTATTTTCCTTTAACAGCACATACTGAAGTGTTTATTCTTTACTTGGAGCCCATCATTTTACTGTTCATTGTGACGACGGCTTACAGCCAATGCACCAGATAAAACAAGAACCTCTCGCCCGACAAAAAACGAGGAGAACACAGCGCGCATCCAGCACCCTGGATAGCTCCACCCGTTCCAGAACAGTGGCGAGGCACAGAGACTCACCACGGCTGGTAGCAGATAATCTAATCAACTACCCTCCCATAGTTGTCCCCTCCCTATAAAAGACTGGCAGCTGCTTCACATAGTGAGTAGTCTGTTCGAGGCGCATTAATTACGTACATATCCTCTCCCCAGAGTCGGACAGCTCCGAGGAGCTCCCAGCACACCGCAGGCCAAAAAGAAGAGGCCGTCTCCCTGTCTGGACGACCTCCTTGGCTTGCTCACGCTTCACTTGTGTCTAACTCACTGATGGTTCCATTACATTCATAAAACATGCAATGCCTTTCTGCATAGCATGTTGTTACAAGTAAGGTTACATGTAAGTTCAACTTGTAGGCGTTGATAACTTTAAAATAAACTTTTATTACGATCAATGTTATCTCCATTTTAAATTTCGTCCTTGAATAAGGTCTTGTTCCCAACTTAGGAGTCTTAGGAGTCAACTTATATCATCAAAGTGATCAGATCAATAAAAGTATTTAAAAACACCAGTATATCTTCATTGCAGGATGAAAAAAAAAACAGCCGATATTCCAACAAGGACACCAACTAGAATCATTAAAAACACATTCTTCTCGTTTTGGCCTGAGCGCTACGAGATGGAGAACCGCGAGAACGATCCCAGACGCTGATGGAATTTATTCCTGATTCTCCATAATTTCTGCTGGGGTTTATTTTTGTATAATTACAGGCTTGTCTGCGAAGCAACGCAACGCCTCCGGGCATGAAAAACCTTTTCCGTGCTACACGAGGATCATCTGCATTACAAGATGGAGTCCAGCAGTGAGGGCTTGTCCTGTAACATCAATATCAGATTAGAATATTCAGAGACGATTCGCTCTGTCAGTCACGACACGCTGGAGGACGGCGGTGAAAGCAAACATGAGATGAGGGACACGTAAATAAGTCACAACGTGTACAGAATGTGCTGGGCTGTATTGAGTCGTACGCACTCTCTTACTCCGAAGTCTTTCACTCCTATTGACATGTACAACTCCCTGAAGCTTGAGCAAGTTCCCAATTAAAACCCTGCTTGCGCTCTCTCTCTCTCTCTCTCTCTCTCTCTCGCTGTCATGCTTATCCTTCGTCCCTCAGTCAAGCACGGACAGCTCTTTCTCCCTTGCTCTCGAATCTCTTGTTCTTCTTTAATGTGTTAAATCTAAAAAAATGGCCGGCTTTCGCAACGGCCTTAGAAAGCATACGGCTGCCATCGTTCACACACACACACTTACAGGAAGGGGAAAAATAAATAGCTGTCATTCTGTCACAGATAGGCACAGGAAGTGAGAGAAATGACACTTTAAAGAAGTGAAAGAACAAACATGACTCTGTGAGTGACAGACAGACAGGTCAGGTTGTCTGAGAAAAATTAGGAAAAAAGAAAAAAGAAAATATAGAAGGGTGAAAGCAAAATACCCGAAATGACGGGAGAGATATTGAGGAAAGTGAGACGGGAGTGAGAAGGAGAGCAAAAGACTGAGAGACAGACAACATCATTAAAAAAAAAAGAAAAAAGAAAAACGCAAGAGACAGACAAAACATCTTGAAAACGCTAAAACATTCCTATAAACGTATTCATATTTTAGAAGCCTATTTAATCTGTCGATAAATAAACGCCAGCGGAACGTGTTGAGACTGAGAAGCTCGTTTATAATCAGAATTTTTCAATTTCTAGACATCAACATGCTGTAAACAAGGATGACGGATTCCTGAAAAAAGCATTTAGACAATCAAAGGGGGAAAACAAGTTTGCTTTACATAATCAGAAAGCAGCAGAAGGAGGGGAGGAAAACCTGAAAAATAACCTCTTTGGTCTTAAAGGAAATATCCACCCTGATCAACATGCATGTCAATATGAATATTTATAATTACTAGTTGACGTTTTCTCTAGGTTGAAGATTAAAACGTTAATCTCGCATCATCCGCGATGACAGCTGTCTAACTGCTCATAGTGCTGCGGTGGGAAATAAAGCGTCATGCAGCGGCACTTTATGATCAACTTCCACAGATTCAACTTGCATGTTAACGCCGTCATTGACAGCATCACGTTCATCATCTCATAACCGAGTCTCTTCTGTATCTTGTCATTAACCGTGTCGCTGTACTTGTTCTACAGAATAGGTCAAAAGGATGCCCTTTTACTGCTTTCATCTGTCAGAGCTAGGAATAAAAACTTATTTCTCACCTAAAGTATGTCCTGTGCAATAAAGGTTTTTTTTTATTATTATTATTCTTTATGTTTTACATGTACAAATATTCCAGGAGATTACGTAACATGTAGAACATGCAGGGTTTTTTTTTCCCCTTTCTGCAACAAAGCCGATGTCCTGAGCGGGATTTGACCTTCGGTCACTGCAGTGAGAGCTGTGTGTGCTCATCACTGGACCACTAGGGAACATTGTGTATGCGTGCATTTTCTAGCCTCAGCACCCACACACACACACACACACACACACACACACACACACACACACACACACACACACACACACACACACACGTATATATAGCTTTGTCAAAAATATAGAAAATCCCAGAGAAATGCAATTTACAAAACAGAAAACCAGAAAACCAAGATTTGTTGTGAGAAACTGATGCAGTTTAGACATTGTGCGAACATCAGGTTATTATCCGTTCCAATGTCAGACAGGAAATCTGAAGCATTAAGGCTTGAACATTGTGCGAGGGGACGTCATCAGGCATAAATGCAATAGATTCAGTTCCATTGGTAAATTCCGTTGTTTTGAGGCCGTTGTGTTAGGGTCATTCATTGGTCATTCCAACTTGGGACCAAAACATGGTCCTGATGTTGCCCCAATGTTGCCAGGTTGTTGTCCCGATGTTGTCCTCTCACAATGTTGTAACGTTACCTAATTGAAATCAGCCTTCATCGTGTTTTATTTCACTGACACGGCTGTAGGGTTAGCTGGTTAGATTTATTTTAGCTCCTAATTAAACAGGAATGCTTAAGCAACCTCACATACTACAGAGAGTATCTTTAATACAAACAGGCTACAGAACATATCGTTTCACACACACACACAGACATATTGACTCGTCAGCCGTATGAGGTGGATGTGGAAACTCGGGAGTAACGGATGAGATGGATGGAGAAAACCAGGAAGCAGGAAACAGTAGGCTTTTGGGACAAATGCACTCTTTTCTAGCTTGATATCTATCTCAAATTAGACTCTGACAAAAACACAGCATGTTTAAAAGGTCCTTAATGAGTTCCTCAATCTCAAAGTAGAAGTCACTTCAGCCTCTCGGTCATGCTTGCATCCACATCTTTTCCCCAGAACGTGCACACACACACACACACACACACACACACACACACACACACACACAATTATATACACATAGACAAACAGATGCTCATATGGTAAAGCCCTGCTCTCACATTACGGTTAGCGATAAGCCAGCTTTGATGAATGCAGCTGTTAATTTCAGTCTCCGTTTGGGGTGGTGCTTTAATTAGCTGCTCAAGTACGCTCATGCTGTGTGGGAAAATTGCACCATTGTACCGGACAGAAAGGCCTTTCAAACCCATCAGACAGCCATCGTCATGGTATTAACATGAAGGATAATTTGACACTTCACGTTCAGAGAAGGTCTGACATTCAAAGACATGTAAAAAAAGCTTAATCTCTGAAGTACTCCAGTCAAGCCCACTCAGCTCACTCGATGCATCTGAGAAATGTCAGCGTGTAAACATCACATCCAGGCAGGGCGACTTTTTTCTTTCTTTTTTTTTTTTTTAACACAGAATAATTTGAGAATTAGTAGATGTACATATAAACAGTTAAATCTTGCAAAACGACCTTGTAGAAGAGACCAGAATGGAGTTTGGTGGACATCAAGCATGTACATAGAGTCAAAATTGTGTCAGATAAAAGAGTGTGTGATGTGTAGTGAATACAGAAGAGAAAAGCATTACCACTGTGTCCTAATATTATCAAAGAACGCAGAGGGAACAGGATTAAAATGGGGAAATGTGCGTTTATCAGGCTCACACACCTTCCTAGCCAGGTCCCCGTCAGGTTCTCTATATCTCAATTTCCTATCACGTGGCTTTGCCCTACCAGGTTCAAGCCTGAAGAACACGTTAGGAGAAGTCCATTGACGGAGCAGCAACAGTGACGTTCCAAAGAGAACTCGGTCAGAACGTCTTTCCCATCCACATCATGCTTGTAGTACGTCAATTACATCCCTAAGAGATGTTAGATATATCATCACCATTAATAACATGTCCTTATGTGTGTGTGTGTGTGTGTGTGTGTGTGTGTGTGTGAATCTAACAAATATCATAGATGGGGCTGAATTCTTGTAACCAATCATAATCCAGAAGGCGGGATTTACGGAAAAGGCGGGAAGCCTGACTTAAAACCTCAAAGATGGAAGAAAAAAAAAAACGTTCTCTTCTTTTTTATACATATATATTTATTTATTTCGGGCAGATTAAACACTTCACAATGAGCAGAACCACTTTGAAAAGTTTTTAAAAAGTTAATTTCGGCATCCAGGTAAACATGGAATCTCTGTTTGGAATCAAAATGATTCCTATCGAATTGAAGAAATACTGTCCATATAAACGGGTCAGACTGGGTATAGAGCCGTTAACAGGTGAGCATGGTAAAAGACCAGGCAAAGACAGACATTACACAGGTAGTATTGTAAAAAATATTTTTAGAATAACTAAATACACAATAACCAGAGTGAATTGTAAACAATCAGACTGGATATAATGTTCTATTAAAATTGGATAGAATATAAAGTTACAACACTGAACGTGGCAAAAGAACGGACTGGCTATAAAGCCGTTAAACACAGCATGTGGTAAAACCCAGCAGGTACAATGAGACTTGAAGGAGATTATACACCGGTGATGCAATTTATCATAAAACGAGACAGCAAGCGTGGTAAAGGGACGCTCGCTCGCTGTGAGACTGGTGAGTACTGTGAGAGTGTACCGTGAGTATGATGAAGCACCAGGGTACTCAAAAGGAGCCTACTGTGCAGTGTGTGTGTGTGTGTGTGTGTGTGTGTGTGTGAAGAGAAGAACCGTCACTGACCATATAGCGCTGTATCTGGAACTGAGAACTCATCACCTTCTGGGAGGCCACTTCAAGTAAGAGCTTGAACAAAGAGGCCACAAGGAAGTCAGGAGCATGCTGTCTTCAAGTCTGTAACCACACACACACACACACACACACACACACACACACACACACACACACAGATGTGTACATGTATACACAAACATTCTTCTTTCTGAGAGCATAAAAATTGTTCAAAGAAAGAACAAATCTTTGAAACGAAAAATAAAGGCTTGGAAAAGCAAACTTTCCACTTGAAGCCTCCTTGTTTATAGTTCTCGCCTCTTTTTATTTTCCGGAACGCCGAATCGTCACTGCTGTCAGCTTCTTGCGTTGACGCTGCCGGGCTTTTTCGGTTATGGTTCTGACACAAACCTCTCTAGTGTATATGGATTTCCTAGGGAATATCTCCCTGGTGGCTAGTGAGGCTTGTCTGGAGAGACAGTGCAATCGCCTAAAAGTGGAAAATGCAACCGCCGGTGCCAGATCTGCATTACTGCCGCCAAGGGTTTCTCATACGCACAAGGGAGGCACTCTTTCTGAAATAACATTAAGAGTTCTCTCCCAAAAAAAAAAATTAATAAATAAAAGGGGGGTGGGGGGGGTGCTTTAGAATACAAAATGGAACAGCAGGACGCATCCATTTTTAGTGAGAGTGTGCTACTGTAGCATTAGGAAGTCAATCATGGCAGCTGTTGAAAAAATTGGGGTTTTTTAAATCCCAATAAATGGAGAAATGATCCGCTTGAGAACAGAGTGCGCTGGAGGGAGGTGGCGCTTAAGAAGAAAGTCAAGCTCATGTTCTTGTTCATATAAAGCATATATATACTTTACATTAACAAGTATTGTACTGGTGGACACCCTCCTGCTGCCCAACCTACAAGACTGAGGTCTGAGGAATCGTACCCCTTTTGCTCCCATAATTCCTAGCTTGCTCGTTTATGGTCAGATCGGAAAACGAGCTCAAAAATCGCTACCAATCAAGAAAAAAAAATAAATCACATCAATCAAAATGACATAACCCCGCCAAAATTGTCTCAGAACTCGTTCCAAATTCATTCCACCGAAAATGACCAGCCATTTAGAGTGTAAAGGGAGTGAGTCATAAAAAAAACGACCTCCATTTCCCCCTCTCTCTCTCTCTCTCTCTGATTTCTGCACTATTTTGCACGGACCCTCACAAAACTTACTGTATACTAAAACCTTCAGCCTGGGATTTTGAGTACTCTAAAAAAGAAGGGACATGATTGGTCCAAGCCATTGGGGGGGGTTTTGGGACCTGACCCAAAATACAAAACACTTCATTTAAATCACTCAAAAATCCATCTACAAAACAACTTTGATAACACTGCCATCTTGGACACGTACACACAAAACAAGACATCCTGCTACATTACAGCCTCCTCTCTCAATCGAAAAAAGGAATGCTCTAGTATTAAAGGTTCCTTATACAGTATATCCAACAAAGAACCAGTACAGTCCACTTTCCACTTCAACTTAAAGCAACAGATCACGGTACATTCGGTGTGAGTGTCCATTATGTGCACACTCACGGACGTCATGCACACAAGTCACTTTAAAGATGCACACAAGTCACTTTAAAGATGACACTTTACAGCATATTTGCACACTCCCTGGACTTTCAATTCTATTAATGTTCAACTCCATTCCCACACAAATTTCCACAATTCTATATTTTCTATATTGTACAGATGGGTTTTTCTTATTTTTCTTATATATTTTTCTTATATTTTTCGTATATTGTATATTTTGTATTGTACAGATATTTAATTCTTTCTTAGTTAAATTTACTTTAAATTTTGTTTTTCATATTTATTTCCTATTAATAGTCTTTATTTTAAGGTCACGGGCAGTCGTCTAAGCATTTCACTGAATATAGCACTGTGTATGACTGTCTATATGACAAAATTTGAATTTGAATCAGCCACATGTGCAGACCACACACACACACACACACACACACACACGCACACGCACACACGCACACGCACACACGCACACGCACACACGCGCGCACACGCACGCACGCACACGCACGCACACACACGCACGCGCGCACATAGGGTGAATGACCCTATCTCAGGAACCCTGACGCCTACAAATTAGCCATTTTCTCCATTTTGCCCGGGTACACAGATGTATCCACATGCTCCTAATTCACAATTTCCCCAGGAATTGTCTCTAGCCCATGTGTAGTGGCTTTACAATGTATAATGTAATATCATAATAAACAGAGTATAATGTGAGGCTTTTCTCCCAAATTCATACCTGCATAGATGAGGAAGTGGAATCAGAAATACAGCCTGAGTGCATGAGGAGAAAATAAAACCTGGTATAAAAACCAGAGCTAATGGAAATACTGCTGTGTTTGCGAGGAGGTGAATAGTTGAAAGAGAGGTATTAAGAAAGGAGGTAAAGTAAGTGAAGGATAAATGAAAAGGTTAAAAAGGAAGGAAGAAAGGAAGCAAATGGTAGAATTAAATCAAATGAAAAAAGAAAGCGAGGGAAATAGAAAGTAATGGAAGGAAGGAAATGATGTAAAGGAAATTAGACGTGCTTTGACACCAAGCACGATTGATTTGCATCATGCCCAGGAACGATTGCCCCCTCTCCCCACCCTCCACATTATTTTTTTTTCTCCATATTCGGGTACACTTGCGTATTTTTACACTCCGATACAGCAGGTGGCAGTATGCACCTACTTTATCAGCTATGGCTGTGTACGAGAATCATATGGCTGTGAATCATTTTAAATCAGTGAGAACAAAATCATTCCGCACTCGTAAACTGCGCCTGGGCACGGATCAAATCGGATATGGAAGTCAGAATGATGAACCAAAAATGAAATCAAGAACCAGACTTTGGGTTCAAGTTTTCCTGAAAATGTCACAGGGACCCAATGTGAAAATGCCATAAATAACTTGGAAAAGGTAAAGGAAGAAAGGAAAGGAGGACATGACATGGGTTCAGGAATTTATAGAATTAAACAAGGTGAAAGGAAATTAAGGAAATGTGGTTTAAAGGAAATTACTTGAAAGATGAAAAAGAAAGCTTAGGAGATGAACAGGAGCAGTTAGGTTAAAAAAAGGAAGGAAGAAAGGCAGGCAAATGTATTTAAACCTATATTAAAGGTGAGAAAGAATGAGGAAGAAGTAAATCAATGAAGGATGATATAATAAAAGTGAAGGGAGTAAAGAAAGAGAAGAAAGAGGTCAATGAATGAAGAAGGAAAAGAACAAGCAAAATAAGGAAAAAGGTCAACTACTGTAAGTGAAGGAGATAACAGGCGTGAGGGAGAGGAAAGAGGTGGAAGGGTTGAGAGAAGGAATCACAAAAAACATTAAGAAAATGAAGGAAGGAGTTACGAGTTGAAAATTAAAAAGTTTATCAGGAGAAGGATAGAGTAAGAATGAGCGAGAGAGAGAGAGAGAGAGAGAGAGAGAGAGAGAGAGAGAGAGCTTTATAGCGATCAGGGTGCTCGAGTCTTTCCTGGGAACACTGACACTGAAGCGGGATCAGACTTTAGATTAAACTATAAAATCAGACTGTAGATCAGATTTGACTTTAGTCCACCACAGACGCTGAATCAAAATTACGCCCTACAGGTTGACCAGCTAGATTCAAGCACAGACTGAAAAGCTTTGGGCCTGGATGTCAGAGTGAAATTAATAAAAACTGGAGATTAGAATTAGGCAATTGCTCACGCGCGCACACAAAACCCCCAACACACTCGCCCTGTGCTTGCTCATGTTAGTCGCAGTTACTCCAGGGATTAGAAGAGCCTGATCTGGCCTTATATAGAAGCGCGGAGATTTACACCTTTCCATTCCTGCTCGAGACAGATTTCCCTGAAGCCCTTTGTTTTTAGGAGACCTGAGATAACACACCTCCTCATCATGCCCTTAAATAATCCCCCTGCCTTCTGCCGCTTTCCTCAATCGCCTATAAATAGAGTGCGTGCAGTGTTGCTCTCGAGCACAAGGGGACAGCTAAGCCATGCACGAGGTATATTTTTGTTGTTGTTTTTTAAGAAAACTCATTCATGTTGGAATCCAACAGCTATCTGGGTGGGGCATCAGGACACATACTTCACACACACACACACACACCATCAAATGTCCTTATGTGGTTACTACTCACCAGTCTGATGTTATCATATCATTGCATTCTTCTTCTAATTTTTTTTCCAGGAAGGAAATCTTTTCTTTCCAAGATAGAACTTTCCAGAGAAAGCTATTTTTCTTTCAGGTCACAACAATCCAGTCGATAATCCATTAATCCAAGTATGTCTTACTTTTATTTCCTTATAACTGTACTGATAAATTACAACAAAACAAAACAAAAAATTGTGAAATAACCAGGGCTAATGGAAATTATAAAATGAAATGAAAGATGGATAAATTAAAGATAGGAAGGAAGGAAAGAAGGAATTACAAGATGAATTAAGGAAGAATTGAAAGGAAGTTAAGAAGGTGAATAAAAAAAAGTGAGTAAAAAGCTGAGTACGGAAGTACAGTAAAAGAGATAGAAGGAATTAAAGAAAGAAAAGGTGAAGGATAGAAAAGAAAGAGAAGATGTAAAGGATATATGAAAATGACCGAAGGAAAAAAATAAAATAAAATAAAGAATAAAATAAAGAATTAAGAGATAAATGAAACAAGTGGTTTTGGTGGAGTGAGTGATGGAAGTGAAAATACGGGTATGTCTCACAAACTGCTGTCACAGAAGAGGAATGAAACACATGGAACACTTTTGGAACATCTGACAAGAACTGCAGTCTTGGAGTTGCTCTGACCCAGATGTCTAGACATCACAATTTGGTCCTTGTTTGCTTCCGACATGACAACTTCATTGACAAAAGGCTCACTTGCTGCCTAATATATCCCATAAATTTCCTTGTTCCATTGAAATGAGTGATCTACTCCGAGAAGGGCCGAATTGTGATTGTCTAGACGACTGGGTCAGAACAACTCCAAAACTGCAGCTCTTGTAGGACGTTCCTGGTCTGCAGTGGTCAGGACGTACCAAAAGTGATCCATAGAAGGAACACTGGTGAACTGGTGCGACAGGGTCATGGGCGGTCAAGGCTCAATGATGCACATGGGGAGGGAAGGCTGGACCGTGTAGTCCGATCCAATAGAAACGCTACTGTAGCTCAAATTGCTGAAAAGGTCGATGCTTGGTCCAACAGAAAGGTGTCAGAAATCATACGTAAGAAAAAGCGGCCTATCCAAGGCATAGAAAAATACCTTCTGAGCAATCAGGGGCAAAATTTCAAAACTGCCTTGGTGTAACACTGCGGGAAAAACATGCTAGGATTGGTGAAAGCTGCTTGTCAAGTCTTGACAGAGATATTTAGGAAATGTCAGGAGAAGCTGTTTCGTGGTGCTGGATGAGAATGAGTGTGGAGCTGAGGATGCTGAGATTGAGCAGCTTCAGCACACTCACAGCACAGTGATGTTCTGATTTCAGGCATGGCAAGGGGAAGAAAGGGAGAAAAAAAAAAAAACATGAGACGGGGGAAATTAAAATGTGACATTTTTGCAAGCCTGAATGTCAGACGTCAGATTACAACAAAGGTCTTTCTGCTATCAGCCAGAAAGTAATCATCGTTTGTATGAATTATAAAACAAAGCGAAACAAATGACTTGCTGGATAATGTGATAACGTCTAATTAAACCAATTATTGTTATTCTCATATAATCTAATATGCACGGCAATTCTGACTACTTTATGGGATCTCGCTTGCGATTTTAGCGCTCGTGTTATATTAATTAGCTTACACAAACTGAAGAACATGAGAAGGATGCCTTACTGCTCAGAATAAGCCTGCTCATTTGTAAAACCTTCAGATTTCCCAATGCCCAGTATATTATAAACTGTCCGTTAAGGGTTTCAGGATATATAGTTATACGTTTCATTATTTAGCAGATGCCCTTAATCAGAGCAACATTTTATCTTTTATTCCTTTTTTATGCTTACATCAGAGCACTTGATGTTTAAGAGCCTGGCTCAAGGGTCCAACAGTGGCAACTTGGTGGTGCTGGGGTTTGAACCTGGGACCTTCTGCTCAGTAGTCCATAACCTTAATCAACATCTTAACCACTGAGCTACTGAACCCCTACCCCTAATTGTTTTTTTAATTACTGTAAGTGTTCCATCAGATGCTTAACTCCTTTTCTTAAAAGACTTAATAGTATACACACACACCAGCCACTTCTTCACAGCACAGATCCAGCAAGGTGCTAGAAACTCATCCAGAAAAAAATTCCTCAGAGATTTTGGTCGATATTAACGTCACATCATATACTGTAGTTGCTGCAGATATGCCGAATGTGCATCCATCCACCACATCCCAAAGGAGCTCTAATGGTTTGAGACCTGGTGACTGTAGAGGCATTTTAGTACACTCAACTCATTGGCATGTTCAAGAAACCAGTTTGAGATGATTTTAAACAGCTCAAACCAGTCTGGCCAGTCTCCTCTGACCTCAACCAGGCATCGTCGCCCGGAGACCTGATGTTCACTGCATATTTTCTCTTTTTCTCACTATTCTCTGTAAACCCTAGAGATAGTTCTGTGTGAAAATCCCCGCAGATCGGCAGTTTCAGAAATACTCAGGCTGTCTCGGGTGGCACTAACAACCGTGCCATGTTCAAAGTCACTGAATCATCTTTTTTTTTCCCAAAATTCTGATGCTCAGTTGAACCTTAAGCAGATCTTCTTACACGTCTTAAGGCTTGAGTCACTGCCATGTGATTGGCTGATCAGGTATTTATGTTAACTAGCAGTTGAACAGCAATTGTACCTAATAAAGTGGCCAGGGAGGGGTTTAATGTTTCTAATGTTAATAATAACCATTACATTCACAGACTGACACTGTTTTCACTGTGTTTTTATACTTTTTTTGGCCCTTTATTTATTCAAAGATCTGATTTCTGTTAAAGTTCGAATATGTTTATTACTTACAAGCAAAGTACATTGGGGGAAAACACCACTGTTTGACTGGAATCAGAAGCCAAAGCAAGTCTTACTTTACAGCAACTTACATTTGAGTGTCAGAAAGATTCCAAATATGTTTCAAGTTAGTGCAAAAGAAATGGCACTGTGGCATTGGCCGTAAAACCTGAGCAGCGCCAACTTTTAACATCAAAATGTTTATAGGTGTTTTAGAAGAAATTTTAAGAAATTCTTCACTGACTGATTTTCATGCCTAAACAAGCTTGCCAAAAACTAAATTAGCAAAGTGTATTTGTTTTCATGCCTGAATAAACTGATTAAACAAATCGACCTGAAAGGACAAGACAACATTGTAATATTGAAATGATCTGAAGTAAAAGTTAAAAGTTAAATGATGCCCAAAGGGACCAGCCGTTTTCTCCTTCTTTCCAAATCGGTCGGAAGCTTGAGCTCCCATGGCGTCTGCCTTTGCTGAGCAACCATGAGCGAGCGCTGCATGAGGACCAGGAAGTTGCAGAATATGTGTGGATTTCCAGCATCAAAAAAATCTCTTTCAATAGTTTCACTATCAAAAAAAGAAAAATGCTGTTTTTAGGTTGATTCTTGTTCCATGATCGACAGTATAACAGCAGCAATATGAAAAAGTGGGATTTTACACCTCACAGCGATTTTTCATCTCACTGCGAAGGCGCTTCTCCATTCAATGTAACAAAACTGAGCATGCAAAAGATGCGACATATGAATGGCCAAATACACAGCAGCCTAGTCTGAGAAATGGCACGGTCTGCCTTTAATTAGCTGCATAAACCTCGGCACAAAAATGATGTGGTTTCTAGAAGAAAGCACTGATGTATTTGCATATTTGGATCGTGACATCTTCACCACACACTGAAGTCTTGTTTTTATTGTGATTGCAGGACAGAACACGAATGCTTGCTAGGTGCTACTGTAGCTAACTCACATTAATTTTGAACAGGCAACTGTTAGCCGACCCTTAACCCCTGTGCCTTTAAACCCCATAAGCATTGGTCATGACAAGGATGTCAAAAAGGGAAACAATTATGTTTAGCCTTAATCTCAAGCCACGGTTGCTGTGAGGATCTCCAAATAGACTACAAAAGTAATAATTTATTGTTAATGTGCAGGGTCATGTTTTATTCCTTATACACGGATTGACGTGCCGTCCAGTCTACTGTATGTCCGAACTTTGAGAAGCCCTGACGTAAGGTACCTACTGTCATGTCTTTTCCATTTCTCCAACTTTAGTTCTCTCACACATTGTGTTTAAAACTGAGACGGAAAAACAGAAAGATGACCTGGATGAGCTGATTGTTCGAAAGAGCATGGCTTCTTCTTAAACCGAGTAGACATTAACGAAGCTGGCTTCTGAGAATCCCTGTGGAATTCAAGGAATTTGATGAGAAACATGTGTGTGGTGAGGAAGATGACCTGGATAATTTGATGGAGCAGGCTGAAGCCATGTTTGCACACTGATTTGCGTCAATTAAGTTAAGTAATGCTTTTATTGGTCACATATACATTACTGCGCAATGTACAGAAAATTCTTTCTTTATACATCCTTGCATAGCTGGGGTCAGAGCGCAGGTTCAGCCAGGATAAAGCGCCCCTGGAGCAGATAGGGTTGAGGGTCTTGCTCAAAGGATCTACAATGGCAACCTGGTGGAGCTGGGGCTCGAACCGCTGACCTTCTGATCAGTAAGTCATTGACACTCCCTCTGAGCCACCACAGCCTCTCCAATCAAAATTCATGTAAAGTTAGAGGAATAAGATTGAAAAATAGGGATGCAAAAGAACACCTGGAGTCTGTCCCAGGGAACTGGGAGCACAAGGCAGGGTACAACCTGAATGGTGTGGCATTCCATTGCAGGGTAAAAGCACTCAGTCCTACCTGGAAACACCAATCACCCTACACCATGTCTTTGGTTTCGAGGAGGAAACCCTCCAAGCACAGGGAGAACACACAAACGCTACGCACAGACGACCATAGGCCAGATTTGAACCCCTATCCCTTGAGGTGTCAGTTCTAACCACTAAGCCGACATGCCACCTTGATAAAAATGCATCACACAAATTGCTCAGCAATATGGATTTAAAAAATGTTTTAAAAGCCATCAGGCTATATAATGTTTTCTCTAAAATTAGCTTTAAAAAATTATCTACACACAATAACCGCATGCACTCATGACTTATGGCTTTCTGAATAGTTTCATGTGTGATTCAGTGTTTTCTCTGGGAGGTTTGTCGTGCTTCTCCATCAGTGTTTACTCCTATCTCTGCCTTTTCTTTTTACATTGATACAGAAAAATACCCAGCAATAGACATTTATGTTACCATCCTATCATCTGCAGCACCATACCGCCCTGGTTCACCCGATACGATACTATCACGATACCTACAGTAGGGGTCAATTAGATTTGCATTGCGATTCTGTAACATGCTTTTATAAATATTCAGATTCAATATTGTTTTTTGCGTTCTGTCTCTTATTATACTCTTCCCGCATTTTTACATCTTTAAGAAAGTGAGAACTGCTAACCTTTGTTGTTTTTTTTCCACAAGAACCCTTAAATTACTAGTTTAAACTAGACTACCATTAAACTTCAAAATAAACAAAACTATTTTCAGCAGGGAGTTTCACAGTATGAGGTCGAGACTCACACTGTTTCTCTTTCTTTCTCACACACACACACACACACACACACACACACGTGCACGATGGGTTCAAGTGCTTCAAAAGAGAACCAAATGTAAATCTGCTGCTTGGCTCTCACAGGAGGAGTCTCACACTGTTATTGGATTTAGATCACATTTCACGCACAACATGCGCACACGCGCGCGCAGCTCTGTCATGGGGATTGATACCGCTAAAGCATGGCGAGTGCGTATGATGAATCGATCGGGACGTGTCGTTATGAGGCAGGTTTGATGAAAGGTGTGGAGAATCATGAAAGATGAGTGAAAACGAGACAGAAACATTACACACACACACACACACCAATAAACTCTTGTATGAGAGACGTTCAAGTCAAATTTTATAGAATTTTGCAGAATAATAAATCACAGTTTTACACCTCTATTCACAAGAAAATTCATTACAGGTCCCGGTTTGACTTGAACATCCCCTTCATGCTGGTTAAACTACTTATTGAACCTTAAAGCAATGAATTATTGAGAAAAGTAAAAAAATAATAATAATAATAATAATAATTCAACTTTATTCAGATTGAATGAATTTGGCACTTTTCTTTAAAATTCACCAAAACAAAACCAGGAGCTGGCTGATTTCAAGAAAACACAGGACAATAAACATGGCACAGAACGACTGATCACAGGACGTACGCTTTCCAAGTCATTAACTCTTCACCACAAGTACTGCACAGACTACAAATACAGTAAATGGAGGTCATGTGACCTATTGATGATTAAGCTCAAGCTGTACGGCCACTTTTGCCACACTCCAATTTTAAAATAGCACACATGGAGCTTTTACTACGATGAAATACTGTATATACACAAAGAGCACCTACTGTATCTGATACAAATCCTTTTCTAAGGAGGTAATCAATAACTCATAAAACATGATTCTTGTATTGTTATGACACCTACTGCCTGGGTAGGCTGGGACAACCACGTCCTTCCATAAAGTTATGTCAAGCCAACATGCTGTCCAAGCCAAAGTAACACGCTCGGAGGAAAGTGCCATCTGCCCTCTTCCGCATACCTGAGCTCGGAGACGCCTACGATTGGCCGGTGCTCTGACTGACAGGAGGAAATGCTGTCCATCCTACACACAAGGATGCACTTGTATCAAATCGGCAACAAAAACAAATTGAAATACCTGATGACAGCTTGACTATTTTTGTTGATTTTCTCGTTATAAATTGTAAAAAGAAAATAAAAGAATTATATTAGATCCATCATAGATATAGAAAGATAATGACTACAGAGAACACATGTCTTCCATAAGAAAATATGCTTTTCATTTGTATCTGAAATCACGTACGTACCAGACTCGCTCATCTGTTGGACTGGCTAACTACCCCGTTATATTTTACATCATGCTAGCTAACACGTTTAGCAGATTCAGTTCGATTTCCAGGCTTAACCAATTAAGTTACAGACTGTTTTCAGGTTGTCCACGAATAATGATGATGTCATCACATTAAAATTGTATTACTTAAACAATTAAGACAAAACATATACAACAACAGACTGACAGTTTTTTAGTAGACAGAACGTGTCTGCTGTGATTTACTTGTAATGACACACATCACATCTATCCCGCATACACTTTCAGACCTGAGAAAGAGACAGTCATGGTTATCAAAACACATTTGCAGCGCTTTACCGGATCCCTCAGATTCTCCATAAAAGCGTGATGGGATGTGCCTCGGCATTTCCCACCGGGTATGAAAGTTATTCGGAGCGGATCATAAGCATATCACAAGGCTTTGCTGAGCTTTACATAGACAAGCTATGCACTTTAATAACATAGCAGTCTCGTATCTGTGAAGAACCGGCAGGGATATGAACATATATGGTGCTGGTCAGATGGAGCAGCCGGTACAAGATGAAGTGATATGATCGGTTTGGATGCTTATAAGGGAAAGATCTGAAGCTTGGAGACCTGCGGAGGCCTGACGTCGCTCCTTATTCTTTACAGATTTATTGGTTTCGACGTGGGAAATGTAAATTCGGTAATAAAGAAGACGCGGCATAAAATTGAACATGCAATATGAATGAAGGAAGAGAGCAACACTGAGCCTGGGTGTCAAAGATGTCCAAGATTCGCCTGAAGGAAAACTGGTTTTAACAAGCAGACGGGGACAAAAACAAAACAAAACAAAATGAAATGGGAATCAGGAACATGCAGGTTAAGTGGAAACGCTGACCAGCGTCGCGTGCAAATCTGTCAGTGGCACAAAGAGTACAGCGAGTAGCAGCGTCTCCTTAAACATCCTGGTTTCGATCCTGAGCTCGGCTTCCTGTCTGTGTGGAGTTTCTCATTCTGCCTTGTCTGCCTCAGTTTGTCAAATTCGGTTACAGTGAATGACCAAACAAATAAATAAATAAAAATATGAAATAAAAAATATACAAAAAGATTTTTTTAATTAGACAAGTAAATTATTCTAACTAAATCTTTCGTTTTTAAATGAAAGATTAAAGATACATTTTCATTTATTAAAATGTAAGATTTAATTAAAAGAATATATAATTTTTTAAACCTTTATTATATTCATTACACTGTATTTATTACACAACAAACTGAACAAAAATAATTGATTAAAAAAAAAAGAAAAATAAATATATAAAATAAATAAATGAAAAAATAAATTTTAGAAAATTTTACGTTTAAAATAGGAAAAAGGAGAGAGGGGACACTTTCTTGGCACTTTTTCCTTTTTTTCTGATGAAAATATGCTTTCATTAATCATGGCTGATTTAGATTAGATTGAATTAGACAATAAAGTTAAATATGATCTAATTAGTTTAGAGGCTTAAAACACTGATGACTTGATTTTACAGGAACGCCTTTTAAAATAAGGCTCAAGTCTTCACTACAGAAACTCGATCACGATTCCTCTGCCCGGAATATTTCCTTTCCAATTGTCTGACAGTGGTACATATTAAAACTTTCAGTCTGATAATAACGTTCATCACGGTGAGCGCAGACGCGTTTGATTTGTGCCATCTGATCTGATTTTTAAGCGACCATTATTCAAACAGAGAGCCTTCTTTCTTCCTGCTTTTGATAAAACGTGATGCAAAATGACATCGGTTTAAACACGGAGGCAAAACGACCAGATAAGAGGGAGATTTATTAACAGTAATTCAAGTAGGATCGCAATAATCACTTGGGGTAAAAGAGTTACAGAGACTTTTTACTCACAGCCTACTGACAGAACAATATAAAATAAAAATCACCACTAGGATTTGTTAACTGTAGCTCTGACCTACATCGTTACTTCAGTATCTCAATGTTAAGAGTTCATAAAGCAACCATGAAAACATGAGTGAAATCCACAACCGTAATCTTTATTATAGCTACTTACTGTAGACATAAAAAACAAACGCTGCATTGTGACTCATGATAAACCGTATTGTTTTGTTCTACGAATGACAGACCGAAACATCACACTGTGCCAAATCTGCCAAGTAGGTTTACTCTGCTTCTGATTCAATCCGAGTGAAAGACGCTCTGTGACTCTGACATCATATCGAATGACATAACTAGAAAACCCTCATGTTTCAGACAAAACTCTTGTGAGTTGCTTGAATAACAGAGTAGCCACACAACACTGCATTACACACTGCCTAAACTCATGCGGCACAGTGGGGCAGCGGTTGGCACTATAGCCTCGCACGTCCAGGGTCGAGGGTTTGCATGTGATTGGTGGGTTTCCTCTGAGCTAATTGTCGTTCCCAAATTGCCTTTAGTGCGAGTGTGTGCGTGCGTGCTTGTGTGCCCTGCCATGGACTGACACGCCATCCAGAGAGCAGCTGCATGCCAAACTTTTTTTTTTTTAGCAAGAAAACACATCTGATAACATTGTCGTCAAGGTTGTCTCCTTAATAATTGTTTGTGTGTCGTGCTGAATTGCCTACTGTATGAAGTGTCTGTGTTATTCTGTTCACACCAAACATGAGCTACCAAGGTAACTATTGTAGCTTCTAACATAAGACTGAATCCCAAATCCCTCCCTAAACCCTGTTAAAGGGCACTAGTTGGTTTGTGGACCCACACCCTACATTGCGCACTAGCTTTCCATTTAATGCTATTTGGGATTCTAACCACGGCCCCCGAAAGTAAGCTGATATCCTAAAGCAAAATAAGGTTGAAACATGAAGAGACACGTGGGAGAGATTTACAGGACTGTCCACCTTTTGGCTACATAGTACCAGTAAGAATTTAAAACTTCTTATAGCCATGTCATTGTCAGCTCTGCCACTCGCAGTTAGTTCGTTCCACCAGGTGGGGAAGAATAGATGTTAAATAACTGATAAATAAACAAAGAAACGAATCCTAATCTGTTTTTAGAATTATTCATATTTTAACAACTTGTAGAACAGAATCACACTCAAGGTTGTAGTGCTGTATTGAATATCAGCATGACTGTGATATAATCGGTACTTAGGACTGCATGACAGCCATGCTGATATTCAATACAACAGCATGACCAAATGATATTGTTTAAATAAATGATTAAATGAATCCAAATCTAATCAATATACATAACTAAAATAAATAAATATAAAACATGTCATTTTAAAAATAAACAATTATATTTAAATTATTCATTTTTATTTTAAAATTAAATTAATTTGGCTCTACAGCCAACCAGGGGCGTCTGTGAGCTCGCGCAAGTGGAAAAAGTGGATCGCGCTGTCCTCCGAGTGTGTTACGCTGCCCCCAACGGTGCGTGAGCGAGCGGTTCGAAAAGCAGCTGTCGGCTGGCGTCATGTAGTTCGGAGGAAACGACTGAGTGGTGACGATTGGAAACGACTAAATTAGGCAGAAAATCTGGAAAATTTGTAAAAAATAAAAATACATTTAATTAGGTGGTCCAAATGTTAAAATTTTTACAGGATCAGGTCCAATTCATTGTTTTTTTCCCCCCGCAATTTGTTTCTAATAAAATATATAATATATACCAAAGTTATATGTAGATATATACACTATAAATAGGTATATAAAGGTTTGGAGTACCTAAATAGTCAAAGGTGCTTAAACTCTGTTTGACACAAAGAGGCTCAGAGCTGTTTATTCCACTTAATAATAATAATAATAATAACAAACTTCATTTTTCCAAAGAGGAGGGGGGGGGATCCGTTCTATGTATACGTAACATGTTCCAGTTAAAATGAACACAGCACCGGGTTCCACTCCTGTCAGCTAAGAACAGGAAAGCAACATTGGACAAGAGAAGGTTGGGAAAATGTTGTGTTGTGTCTGTGACATTTAGATGGCAGGGTCAGAATTAGGCATAAACACCATGAAAGCATGGATCCCCTCCTGCCATGTACAGCATTAACAGTTCAGGCTGGTGTGATGGTGGGTGTGGGGTTGATTTTCTTGGCACACATTGGGCCCTTTAGTACCAACTGAGCCTACCTGAGTATCCTCACTAAACACGTCCATCCTGCTCCAGGTCACAAAATCGTCTCGGACCGGTTTCTTGAACATGATAATGAGCTCACTGTATTCAAATGGTCTCCACAGTTACCAGATCCAATCCAATAGAGCACCTTTGGGATTCAGATCATGGATGCGCCGCCAACAAATCTGCAGCAACCGCATGATTCTGTCGTATCAATACGTATCTGACGTATCAATACGATCAATACGAGATCAGAAATGTTGATTTGATGCCATGAAGAATTAAGGCAAAAGGGATCCAGCCCTGTACTTGCAAGGTGTACCTAATGAAGTGGCCAGTGAGTGTACAGTATATACAGTAGATGAGGGATATAAAAGAGTTTCTGTATATAAAGTTTAAGATCTTGTGTTTCAACTGTGTTTCACACAAAGAGACTCGGAGTAATGCAGGAAACGTTCATATCGAGAATAACAAATACAACTGAAATATGTATGAGCTTTTACTGGTTTGCATTTTCTTCATATACATTTGCGTTTCCTTTCATGGATCTGTCTTTAAGCGCTGATACTTAAAAAGGGTTTTCTCCTCTTCACTTTCTGAGTTGACATCGCAGCTGGCAGGGTCGTCCCCATCATTACAGTAGCAGGAGTGGGAAGAAAAATACGAGGAGTGACTCCTGATTGATGTCGCAGTAGAAATAATGAAACAGTAAAGCCTGAGATTCCATCCCACTGAAAAACGAGTGCTGGGGCTGAGCCGGATAAAATACGCCTCTGACAGGCAGGGAGAAGTAAAAAAATAAAAAATAAAAAAAAAAGTCTAAAAATAAAGCAAGGTAACTTATGAGTTCACACACACACACGCACAATCACACACACACGATCACGCATGCAGACACACACAATCACAGGAGCATCTAGGTTATTAGAGAGTGTCGGATTAATACACATTCGACCGTTTGACACTGATCTTTATGACACGGCACTTTTAAGTAAATGGATACACACACTCACCTCTACCCACACACACACACAGGAAAGGACACAAGCAGCCTCCAGGAAACTGGAGAAAAAAAAAATGTAAAAAAAAAAAAAAAAAAATCCTACTAGCTGTTTTTGTTTTTCAACTGCAAATGTTCTACAAATTGGCAACAAAAACGCTCACTTATTATCAGTTGCAGATTTTCAGCTTCAGTGATTTTGAGCCTACAATTTAAACAACAAAGTAAATGGAAATATATGTAAGAAATAATAAATAAGAAGGAACCCAGAGCTTGTGTAGGGGTGAGCTGGTGGCTGGGTGAACCTCCAGCATAACACTGAAACTTTTTACAACCACGTTCACCTCCAGCTAAAAAAAATAATAATAATAAATAAATAAATAAATAAATACATGCCCGGATCAGCGTCTTTAAGCCGGCATGCACCGCTGATCCGTCTCTGAACTAGCTGGGGATGATTGGTTAGTAATGTGCAATCCAAAGCACAGGACACAACAGATGTCCCTCAGCCATGACGCGAGAATTTTATTGTTTCGGTTTCTTTTTGCTTTAAATGTCGATACAAATAACTGCATGCACGCTTTCTTGTAAAGCAAAAAACAAAAATAAATAAATAAAAAACCTTCACACATCTCTCTACTTGATGTGATGCGGTCATAGGTAGGTTCTTACTGGTACCGTGTAGCCAAAAATTGAGGACAATGAACCATGGAGGTGACTTTCAAGGATCGGGCGCTCCACTCGCCGAGACACCTCGGCCAGGATAGTCTTTCACCGCCATCACTAAAACATCTCCAACTTTCGAATGTTTTACAGCAGCTAACCGAGTGACATTTATCACATCTGATAAATGTGAATCACATCTGAGCTGATCAATACACGTCTTTCTATTCTATTCAGCTTATCGCACTGAAAGATTGTTTACCACGGACGTGAATGAAAGCTACTTCTTCTTTGTTAGGGTTTCTCTTGGCTAACGGTTTGGATGGATCGGCTTCATGCATCGAGCACTTCACATTTCTGTCAGTGAAACCTTTGTGACGTGTTTCGCTTCATGAATCCACTTGGTATTCATCAGACATGAAGCAACTCTAATCCTCATGAGTTGTAATGACGTGTCAAAACGCATCAGCACTGATGTGCTAACTTCATCAAGCAGAGATAAAAACACACACACAGGAGCCTTTGAAGTGTCAGTGCGTTTAGCCGACGCTAACCTCAAAAGGTGATGACCAAGAGAGACTGATCAGGACGATCACAAACATTGAAAAAGTGGCT
>JAAGKR010007451.1:15586-36672 GCA_011419295.1 Clarias macrocephalus | reverse complement strand
TTTTTTTTTTTTCCCATCTGAAAACTGAAAAATTGTAGTGTATCTTTGTAGGGAGTGGTCTTGTACATAATAATGCAGACATAAGAAACTTGTATAACAAAATTTGTACTACAGATAATATGGCGCCTAAGACTTTTGCGCAGTACTGTATATTTATTCGAATTATTTTCAATGTCCGTGAATGTACAGTAATTTGACTGTATCTCTTAGTAACGCGGTTCTTTACTTTACGCAGCTCCTCCGCAGTGGGATGCCATGAAATTGTCGCTTATGATCGAAGAAGCGAACAAAATAAGCGCCAAATTAAGGAAACACACAGTCTTCAGCAGGTGTGCTCATTTTGCTTATAATCCCGTCTCCTCGGATTGTATTCCTTTTCAGTCGCTCAAAACAAAGTAACTCCAATCAAATTCTGTGAACGTTCATTCTTTGCAGACACGAAGTGTCCGAAGCGAGGACCGAAGGAGGAAACGCCGAAACGCAAATCCAAGTGCAGAACACCAAACTGGGCATCTCTACGTTTTGGAGCACGGAGAAGTTCCAGAGCAGCCTGGCCGTCATGAGGGAGCTGGAACAGGTCCGAGACATCTGTGCGCTCACACGTTAGTCTAGAACATCAGCCGTGTCTGAAACCGTCCTGTTCGTTATACACTGCACTAATGTTGATCCATAAAACAAAACGGATGAAGATCTCCGAGCCATCATGTACCCATAAGTGTCTGTAACTTATTTCTACAGACAGGTTCAGGTTTGTTTCATACGTAGCTCAGTTACTTTATGGTTTATGGCTACTATTCCTGATCCAAATTATAATCTTGTTCAGAAAATCATTTATATTTCTCCCCCTAAAAAGGTTGTTGAGGTTCTGTGTGGAACTCAAAACTAAAAGCTTACTCGTACAAAGATATAAAGTTTGGCAAAAGTTTGAAGAAAATAGGCATGCCTTTAATTTAATACTTGCATCGGCCACTTCATTAGGTACACCTTGCTAGTACTGGGTTGCAGCCCTTTCGCCTTCTTATTCCTTCTGGTATAGATCCAACAAGGTGCTGGGAAAAAAAATCCTTAGAGATTTTGACGCTTTTTTTGTTTGCTGCACATCCATGATGCGAACCTCTTGATGCCAGCACCTGCCGAAGGTGCTCCATTGGATGGAGATCTGGTGACTATGGAGGCCGTTTGAGTTCAGTGACCTCACTGACCAGTTTGAGATGATTTTAGCTTCGTGAAATGTCGCAGTATCCTGTGGTCATAAACAGACAGACATGGTCAATAAAAAATATTCAGGTAGACTGTGGCAGTTAAACCATGTTCAATTGGTACCAAGGGGCCCGACGTGTGCTAAGAAAATCTCCACTGCATCATCACACCACCACCAGCACCCCCGAACCATCGATACCAGGCAGGATGGATCCATGCTTTCATGTTGTTTACACCGAATTCTGACCCGACCATCCGAATGTCACAGCAGAAATTGAAACTCATCAGAACAGGCAGATTCTTAGAGATTCTCTTCGGCATACCGTGGTTGTAACGAGACGTTGTTTGAGTTACTGTTGCCTTTCTATAAGCTCGGACCAGCCTGGCCATTGTCCTATGAACTGACCAATCTCTGTAAACCCTAGAGATGGGTATGTATGAAAATCCCAGTGCATGAGCAGTTTCGGAAATATTCAGACCTGCCTTCTGGCATCAGCAACCATGCAACGTTTAAAGTAACTTAAATCAGCTTTTTTCCCATTCTGATACCCGGTTTGAACTTAAGCAGATTGTCTCAACCTACAGGCCTAAATTTATTGAGTTGCTGCGATGTGATTGGCTGATTTTAGTTATTTCCATGAACAAGCTATTGAGCAGGTGTACCTAATTAAGTGGCCAATGAGTGTATAAAAAAATATATAATAGTTTTCGAATGGCCTGAACATAGTCTTTAAGACATCATTTGATGTAATATAGAGTTTTATAGTATTCTTGTTACATTTAAGTGCTCTTAACCTTGAGAATTAAAAGAAAAACTGGAACTTTGGTATTACAAGATACCAGTTATTCCTTAGAATAGCTTCCTAAATACACTGATTTGCATTTAGTATTGATTTTGAGGCTCTTTGATGGCTCCATAAAGTAACATAAGAAAGCACAAAGCAGAGCTCCGAGCCGCCATGTCCTGACAGAGCAGCCTACAAACCTGTCCCTGTACTCTGTTTCCACCTTATTCATGCTGTAGATTTAATAGACGGATATAACCCTTTAGAAGAACACGTCTGAGAAAATTCCTCTTCTTTGCTCAAGTCGGTCGATCTCGTTGCTCGTAGGGCGTTCGCACCACGAAAGACGACGAGGTGTTTTATGACCCCAATGATTACTGGGAGCCGGACATATCTTCAGCGTCCGCAGAGTCTTCATTTTCTCGACGAAGGTACATTTTATTCTCCCTCTTAATCATTTGAATATGTGTTATGTGGAATTGTGTATGTAAAAATCTTTACTGTGCTTTGCTTAGAATTACGAAGAGTTTATTATGATATGCAGGATGTTTATTATGATATGCAGGATGTTTATTATGATATGCAGGATGTTTATTATGATATGCAGGATGTTTATTATGATATACAGGATGTTTATTATGATATACAGGATGTTTATTATGATATGCAGGATGTTTATTATGATATGCAGGATGTTTATTATGATATACAGGATGTTTATTATGTTTAGTATGTTTATGAACAATGATCGTTGTCGCAAAGCAGCTTTACAGAACCGAAAAACGTCAATAAGTTTGTACTGCGTGTTTCCTTAATTTTTGCCAGTAAATATATTTTATTCATCTATAAGAATACTGGGATGCATCGACATGGATATGTATAAAGCATTCAGCCATGCCATTTTTTTTTTATTATTGATTTGTGCATGAGACTTCCATAGACTATCAAATAAATTCTCCTGCTTTTATTTGTCCTGTTAAAGTAAACTATAGTTGTGGGCAAAAGTTTTGAGAATGACACTATTAGTCATTTTCACAAAGTCTGCTGCTTGAGTGTTTTTAGACCCTTTTGTCCGATGTTACTCTGGTATACTGATGTATAATTACAAGCATCTCATAAGTGTTGCGTGTGTTACTCAAGTTTATGCAAAGAGTCAATATTTGCAGTGTTGACTCTTATTTTTCAAGAAATTCTCCCTGACAAGCCTTTAAATCACCTTCTGGTCCACCTCCTGACTGGCAGATAATTCAAATATAATCAATGCTTGGAGTTTGTCAGAATTTGTGGGGTTTTGTTTGTCCACCACGTCATGAGGATTGACAACATGTTCTCAGTGGGATTAAGGTCTGGGGAGTTTCCTGGCCATGAACCCAAAACTCCGATGTTTCATTCCCTGAGCCACTAAGTTATCAATTTTGCCTTAATGTACCCAAGCTGCTCCATCATGCTGGAAGAGGCGTTGTTCATCACCAAACCGTTCTTGGATGGTTGGGAGAAGTTGCTTTCTCGGGATGTTTTTGTACCCTCCTGCCCTCTACCTTACATTACAAGCGACCCCACACATGACTGGTCTCATGATGCTTTATTGTTGGCAAGACACCAGACTGATGATAGCGTAAGATAGTAAGATTGGAGCTCGAGCTCCTACAAGGGGAAAAATGGCAGGAGCTCTTTTTTTTTTATTTTTTATTATTTGATTTGTCAGCTCAGAGTATGACTGTATGTTTTGCGAACATAACCTTGGCTAATGACCTTTCAAAAAAAAAAAAAGCTTCCTTTAATATCTCTTACCACTTACACCTTGATGTCAGCAAAACTAAAGTAAGTAATTATGCTTCGGTTGCCGACATGATGTTTTCTCATCCTTTTTCTCCAGGAGCAGGAGTCTTCTGAAGAGCAGACGCATCTCCGGGCGACTCTACGAGATCCGAGTGCACCCCATCCAGAGTTTAAACTCCACCTTGTCACAGCCTACGGGTAGGAACTCTAAGAATTATACGTCGTCTCGCAGCTTCTTTATCGTCGTCATCGACTCTGCTGTAGGGTGACGGGTCTTCCTTGGAAGATACACATCTGATTTTTTATTTATTTTTTTTTATTCTCTGCAAGCGCTTCAATTTCAGCATGGTGCCTGATTTTATATATATTCGTTCAAAGAATGAAGGGAACAATTATTTCAGATTTGACTTGACAAACCCCCTCTGTATATATTCTATTTAACAATGATCGTTGTCGCAAAGCAGCTTTCACAGAATCGTAAAAAAACGTAAATAAGTTTGTCATGTGTTCAAGACAAAACAGGACTGTGCGTTTCCTTAATTTTTGCCAGTATATATAATTTATTCATCTATATGACTACTGGAATGCATCGACATGGATATGGATAAAGCATGTACAAGAATGAAAAAATTTATGAATTGCACATTTTATTTGCTTTAAAAAAGTCTTCATATAGAAAGGCAGCCAAAAAAATTATACACACTTCAGGAAAAAGAAAAACTTGTATGACTGTTTTATTACAAAATTTATCGCTATATGTTATGTAGTGATATATATGATAATATTATGATAATACTGTAATATGATAATATTATTCTTATATTAATATAATATACATCATACTATTTTTCTTTTCTTGAAGTGTGTTTACATTTTTTTTTTTGCGTTGAATAAAAGATGAATGATGCTCAGACGTTTCTGTCTCCGTGTCCTTTTCTCTCCTTCTCCAGGCCTGATTAGCATGAGCAAACCTCCTCCTTTTCACTCCAGCACGTCAGACTCGGCCTTGCCCGGCATCTGCAAAGACCTCATAGCTGCCATGGTTTCTCGCTTACGTGCCAGTTCATCAGCAGGAGAAAACGAGAGCCTGGCAGACAAACTCACCCTGGACCTCCTGTCCATTTTTAACGCTGCAGACTCCATCGCCGGCTTGTACGGGCAGCTGGATGACAACAGCCAGGAGAACTGTAAGCTCGTCCTAATTTAAACAACTCTACATCATCATTATGGCTTTCTTTTTTTTTTTTTAAGAACACATGCGAACACTCAGAACTATATCCTTGTTGTATATTATGCTGTTTTTTCGGAGAAAACTGAGATGTTATATATATATATATATAATATGTGTGTGTGTGCAGTGTTTGCATGCAGCACCGAAGCACAGACTCATCTCGTGAGAGCTACGTCTGCTATCGAGAGAGCCGTGTTCGTTACCACGCACTGGGTCTCCAGTATCAACTCCAGCACTCAGTCGGTCTCCCAAACGGTGGAGGAGCTCAAGACCGAAGTAAAGAACACAGGAGGATATTTCCAGCTCCTCATTCAGGTACATGGGAAGAGCCTGGGCGTTTTGACACGCATAAATATTACTGACATTTATTATTATTTATTTGATCAGATTAAAATCTTCAAGGGCTTATTTTGTCACATCACATTGCTGTTAAATAATCAGCAATAACTCTTCTGAGAAATGTATTAAGTGGTGTAATTAATCATTTTAATCGTGGAAGGAAGCACAGATTCTGGATCGAGCCGAACATTCATGTGGATAAATTAAAGATTAAGAAACAGTTCAAGATTATGGCTAAAATTCGATGCTACGGTGTCGACACTCCAGTGTTACTTCCGGTCGATCTCTGTAGATTTACACCCCGGCAGAGCAAGTCACAGGTGACATGATGGCTGAGAGGAACCAGACTCAAAAAGGGGAACCGTCCACCACTAGGTGATGCCAGATAATGAGACTATAAATCACTACAGTATACAGCTGTAGAAGAATAAATGTTCAATGTGAGAATTTAGGAGTCCGGGGATGATTACATGAGTGCAATCATAAATATTATAGGAGTACAGGTGCCAACATTTTCGCACCGCTCTTTCCATGATCGTACAGGAGTCCTTTTTCTTTCTTTTTTTAAAAAAATTTTTAATGAATAAATTACAAATAAAATTCACCCAGTTCACTAATGAAAGAAAGGACGCGAGGAATTTAAAATCAGGGGTATTTTTCACTGCGTGTCAACCTTATCTTGGTAAACTTTGACCCGTGAATTCGGGAACGAAAGAAGAAGAAAACAAGAAGGCAGAACCGTGGTCTCTTTCAGGAGTGGCTGTTAATTATTATCAGTAGTGTTCAAGTCAAACCGGGACCTGTGATGAAATTTCTGGTGAACGAAGGCGTAAAAGTGATGGACATTAGCAGAAGACTTCAGGCACAGTACGGTGATGAGACCCTCAGCCAGTCCTGACCTCGATCCAAGCCGTTTCCATGTGTTTGGGCCACTAAAGGAGTTCCTGGGAGGCCGGCGTTACAGATTTTAAAACAGGCAGTCTGATCATTTTTACTGAGAACTTGATCAACTTTGGTGGTGACCGAGCACTAGTGAAGCAATGTGATAAGTGCATTAGTGTAAAAAGGGGTTCTATAGAGAAATACATGTAGTTTTTAACTCTCATAACTGGCTTCTTTTATTCTGCATAATCAAAAGTCCCGGTTTTATTTGAATCATTTATTTATCATTAATAAATGAAAAGTTGTAATTGTTGTCAAATCATTGTGGTATGAGTGAAATGACACTCCAGACAACATGGTTTATACAACATTGCTGTATTATGTCATGCTATACAACATCATGCACATGAGGACTTTTGTGTTTTTTTTTCCACACACATATCAAATGGTCATGATAGTCTGTGTAAATTGTTGCATCTCTGGTAGTTTTACAGTTGCAGCTGGGACATTCCCCTACAACCCCTCTTCCAACTGCTAGACAGTTATCTAGACAGAAATCCGCTCTCTGAAATTCTAGTCGCACTGTATGACCAAAATTATGTGGACACCCGACCATTATAATTCTACAGCATGCAAAGACATTCAATACAATTGAGTGTTTCCACCTTTGCAGAAGAACGACATATGGGTCATAAACACTCGAAGAGCCACTTAGAAGAGAAAACACCAGGAGCCACAAAACCCTTTTGACACCTAAAATAATAATTTATTTTTTTACCTTTATACTACAAATACAGTGGAACCTTGGATTACGAGCATGATTTGTTCCGGAAGTGGGCTCGTATTCCAAAATACTCATAAACCAAATCATCATTTCCCATAAGAAATAATGAAAACTCAAATTATTCGTTCCACAGCCCCAAAAAATAACTACATAAAAATAATTAATACAATCTATAAAATGAAAATAAAACAAATTAATCTGCACTTTACCTTTTAAAAAAAGTACAAATAAATCCTGACAGATAAGCGTTTCCGTTGGTGCGCGCAGGCGCCGTGTGTGTGTGTGTGTGTGTGTGTGTGTGTGTGTGTGTGTGTGGAATTAGCCCCTTCCCTCGCCTCGTTTTACACAGTAACACTCCTCCTCCCTCTCCCCACCTCGCTTTTTAAGATTCACAACAAACACACACACACAACGGAAACACCATTTTAACAGAAAAAAAAGAAATCTCTCTGACACTGGCATGAGCGCATACTAAGGGAATTACTGCTGTAAAGTAAAAAACAAAAACAAAAAAAATGAACCAGCACCTTACCTTTGAAAAGAATCACGACAGAGCAGAGTTTGTGTGTTTGTGAAGCCAAGGAGGGGGTGAAAAGGCAAGAGAGCATCTGTGCGTGTGTGTCAGTGTCAAATTGCGCGCGCACGAGCAGAGTTTCTGTGTGTTTGCTAAGCCGTGAGGGGAGGGGGTAGGTGAGAGAGTGACACTCGGTGTCAAAATAAGAGTCGCATGCGTGATATATGATACTCAGCGCTCGTAAACTAATACTTGCTCGGTTTCCGAATAAAAAATTATTATTTAAAATCTTTGCTCGGTTTGCGGAACACTCGCAAACCACGTTACTTGCAATCTGAGGTTCCACTGTAGAAATAAAAAAAAAACTATAGTGTGTTGTGTTTATGGAATCAATGAACTGCTACAGAGAAAATTTACATTTTATTTTTGCATGCAACAAAAACATTTTGATCTCCGGAAAAAAACAAAACAAACAACAAACAAAAAAACGCTGTGTTGAAGGTTACTTTCAAATAAAATACCCGGTGTCTATTTGAGTCCTCTGCTTGTTTATAAAATAACTTTAATTATAAAAGAACTTTAATTTTCCGTGTACTGGAGCGTGTAGTCAGCCGTCAACCTGAATAAAAACCGGCGCTCGAAAGGCTCAATAAACCGAGTGCCAGCGGGTGTCACCGCCTGTGGCTGTGACTGACAAAAAAAAACAAACACGAATTACATAAAAAAATTAACAAAATTAAAAAACATTTCAATTAAATAAATATAAAATGAGTTATTTTTCAAAGCCACAGGGAGCGGCGATGAAAGAGCCACATCCGGCTGCAGAGCCGCGGGTTGCCAACCCCTGATCTAGTCTAATGTAAGAAAAACGACCTCGTGGCTTTGTTTTAATGTCTGTTTAAAAAGGTTCATGTCTATGTACTTTTCTGTTCCTTCAGGGTTGTGAGTCCGAAATCTCCTCTATGGTGACCGAGGCCCAGAGGAAGGTGGGGAGGAGTACGGACGCGGCTCTGAGCGCCACCGCTCACCTAGCAGCAGTGACCGGCACACATCTCCACCTGACCGAACACGCATCAGACATCGTAGGCAAAGTGAGGCTCTGTTTGGATGTGGAATTTGGTTTTACAAAGAGTGTGTTACTATGGGAATAATTTCTATTCATTTATTTTTTCCCTCTTTGTGCCTGGATCTCCTCAGAGGTCTGCTGCGACGTGTCTGCGGGATGGGACGTGCCGAGGCGTGAGAGCTCTTCTAGACGAGGCGCTCCTGATCAGCAGAGAGATGCTCAGACACGCTCAGTTAGCTCAACCTAGAAATCAGGTTCTCTTGCCTTTCCTTTCCTTTTTTTTTATCCCTTCTTCTGTTTAATTATTTAACATTCTGCAAAAAATGTTTCAACTTTCATCAAAAAAAAATTATTTGTTTTTATGTTCAGTATCCCTCATGTACTTAAAATTCACTCCGTTTTGCGTTCCAGATTTTACAGAAACTTAAAGTGAAAATGCTGGAGGTGGCAAATCATTTGCAAAGCTACATTCACTGCAACATGTCGGTACGTACTAGTAAATCATTACGCTGTGACGAAGGCTTTCAACTGAAGACCGCGCTCCCAAAAAATAAATCAGCAACGTACAGCAGCGCTAGTGAGGTCACGTGCACGATCAGGCTTATCATAGCCGCTTTCAGCCAGGCTCTCGTTAAGATAACGCCTGCCTTGAACCGAGTGTCGTCCGTCAAACGTCTTAGCGTTTTTATTAGGCTTGGGCTGCTATTGTTCTATTATTAGTCCCTGTCTTACTGGAACACAAAGATTAGACCCGGCAGATGTTCCTGATTCAGTCATTTACAGATGTTTTGGGGGTGGAGGGAAGTGGGGGGGGGGGGTGGTTGTCGGTTAATGCCAACTCAGATTTGTTGATCAGATTTGTAGACTTGTTCTGAATATGGACATGAAAACGAAGTACAAGATAAATAGATTAATCCTATCCACACAGAGTCAAATATCTCTGCTAATAAGACTCTTAATGTTTTTTATATATATATATATATATATATATATACTAGCCGTGCCCGCGATTTTGCTCGCGTGGAATTTAATTGCACACTCATAAGCACGTTTTTAAAAAAATGTGCAATGCCACAATCTGTTGAATTCAATTTTTTGTGTTACTGTGAACTGCGCGGAATGAAGGTGTGAGATTTGGTTTATTAAGTAGATTTTAATCGCACACTCAATTCCCCTGACATGCCCATCGCTCTGGAATAGGCTCAGTCGACATCTACACATCTCCAACTAGGCATTTGGCAGACACCCTTATCCAGACCAACTTACATTTTTTTGTTTTTCATTCAACATATGAGCAGTTGAGGGTTAAGGGCCTTGCTCAAGGGCCCAAACTGGAACAACTTGGCAGTCGTGGGATTCGAACCTGGGACCTTCCGAACCGTAGTCCAATGTCCGATCTTTACGCTCCCTAGGAAAATTGCGTGGTTTTCTGATTATTCTAACAAGACTAATGGCCACACAGCTGTTTACTCCCAATCCTGTGAGTTCTCGTCACTTCATTAAGGTGTGGAAATGCTCTTACTTTAATCATTATACATTGCAATGCAACTGCACTTTTGATTTTCTCCCTAATTTAGTCGTGTGGGAGCACCAAGTACCTCTCGTCCCTCCCCTCTGAGAGAGCTCGGCCAATCAGCTCTCTCTAGACCTCCGGCTGCGAGAGGTTACAGCATCACCCAGGAATCGAACTCAGGATAATAGGGCGAGCGCTTTACCACTGCAAAAAAAAAAACATGACATATTCAGTGAGCAGGGTGACGCATCTTTCATGGAAGACTCGCATCTATTTTTATTCATTAATTTTTTACATATAACCTTGCCATAAAAATAGAACTTAATGCGGACACGGTGTTAACAAAAATGTAACACGTACATTTTTTGTTTTGCAATCCAGCATCATAAAATAGCCACCGCTTTCTTAAACCAGATCCAGTTTTGTTAGTATTAATATGTCAGTATGATGAACCTGCTTTTGCACAAGCTAATAGACTAATAGTACAAGTGTTCATTATGTTTGTTTCTGCTCCAGGAGAAACCTGGTCATATGGAGAGTGACCCAGAGGGAGCCGATGCTGTACAGATGGGCCGTTTGAGAAACACAGCCTTCAAGCTCTTTGAGCTAAACCACGCTCTCCAGCAACTTCAATCCTCTCTGTCTCGCACCCTAAGAGGTATAATTTCCCGTTCGTGTAGATTTTTTATTTAACCCTACAATGTAAAAGTATTTATAATGAGTGACATGCCTGTGGATTATTTCGCCAGGTAAAGGCAGCGATGTTGGTCTCAGCTCGTTCAGGGATACGGTCCAGTCTTTGACCAAGACCATTAGTGGCCTAGTGCACGGGTTACCGAGACAGTCGGACGTCTGCCACGCCGGTACTCTTCAGCTGCCGTGTATCAAGAGCGTCATGGATGCGCGGGACGACCTGCACTCCGCTTTATGCTCTCTCGCAGAACTGTTTAATGAGAGCATTGAAGACGATGTGGAGTCCAGGACCTTCGTGAAGCCCGAGCTCGAAGAAACAAGAAATCGAACCGTTCCTAAAATAGTGCACTCGCTGTCCTCAGGCGTCAGCTCGTGCTCCAGGGACATCCGCTGGGTTTGAGCTAGGTGATCTTAAATAAAAAAATAAAAAATAGGAGAAGTGATGTACATTATATTAGTCTGAGCACAGCAAGAAATTTCCTGCATGCACATTTTCTCATGAAGAGGTACTGTAATATTAAAAGCACAAATATAACATGTCTACATGGGTTTTAAAAAAGATTTTGTTTGTTTGTTTGTTTTTTATAGAAGTACTAAATATTATCATTATAGATTAGAATATGCGATTGTTATATATAATACCGGTATGGGTGTTTATTTCTTTGTATATAACCAAGGATATAGTAATAAGTTGGAGTTGGCAATGCAAAAAATAATTATCTTAATAAAATCTTTTTTTTTTCCTTCCTTCCTTTTTTTTTTTGTTTATATACATTATATTTCTTTTACTCTACAACTCACTCAATACTCTTATATGCACTGTTTTGCGGCTTTGCACAAACTTTCCACAATCCCCGTCATATGTTTGTCCTTTTACGACGTCATTATAGAAAAGCATTCTATTTACAATCATGTAGTAATTTAATAGGTTGTTGACGATTTTCATAATAAACACTGATCCTGGCTGAAATGTCGTGTTTCATTTAAGGTCTGTTTCTGTAATAAGTAATATATATATATTTTTTACAATAGTTCATGTTAGCCAAGTGCTGTCAGGAAGCTCGTCTGTTAATTTATGCCACAAGTTGTACAGGTTTATAAATCAAGACGAGTCAACTTGAGAATTATTGCCACCATCCAAAGGAATATGCTGCCCTGGGAACAGCGGGAATACGATTGAATTACATCCTGGTTGTTTTAAGAAAACAACACTTAAAACACCATTTAAACCTAATTATGGCAATTTCCATCCTTGGAATCCAATTTCTCAATCAATTGCAATCCATTTTCCATCATTTATCTAAAAAGCGCAGCCATAATTCATGCACACGAACCCTCGACCACTTTTATTCAAATAATACCTTTTCAATAAACAAATAAATATGGAATGTAATAGATGCAACTACGTTGTGTGAATTGTCACGCCTGTCTGCTAGATTTTGAAGCATCCCTCTGTGGATTTGTGTTCATTCAGCTACAAGAGCAATAGTGAGATCGGGCACTGATGCCAGACGAGGAGCTGTGGAGTTCAGTCAGGGCTCTGTGCAGGAAACTAGCGTTCTTCCACTCCAACCTTAACATACGGCCAAAAACACGGTATTGGTGCTGATTTTTTTAATTATATATATATATAATTCAGAAAATGTGTGTGGCCAAAGGAGCTACTTCGGAAGTTTATGCAACATGAAAGTGACCATTTTTGTTTCCTTAAAGTTTAGGAGAGATGATTTTAGATGTGCACCAAAAATGGTCATTTTTTATTGTGATAGTGTCTCGCTTCAAACCATAATCATTTTAAATGCAAATTGTTCATATTTCATTTGAGTTTCTAGACGCTGTATGAGATGACCTGTAAAAAATGTTGCTTAAATTGTTTTTTGGTAAACAAAAAATCTGTAGTGTCCGTAACCACGTCAAATTCATGTTCAATATCTTAACAATTTAGCATTTTAGAATAATACACTTTTTCAGGTTTTGGCCAAGTTTAATCTGAATGACAATTAAGATCATTAAAAGATTTGAATTTAAAAAAGTTACAGACACTACATAAAACACTCACACTCACTCACTCATCATCTATTCTCATCTATTCCAGGAGACTTAGGGCACAAGGCGGGATATACGATGGGTGCCAATCCATCGCAGGGCACACACACATACTCACACACACACACACTCACACACTCATTGGGTATAAACTGTAGTTAGCAAATGTGTTGCTTTTTATCTGATAAAAATATAAATGTGTAGCATATTTACAAAAAAAAAAAAAAGCGAAGCATGGACCGTGAGATAAGAAGAATCAAGTATTATGAAAAATGGTGTTATATGATCCTATGGAGACACTTTTTAGCACCGACACCGATGTTTTGGCCGATCGATCTGGGGCAACGGCATGCCTGGACAGGTTTGTTCCTGTTATGTTCCAGAGAAGGGAAATGGTAACGCGACAGCATGCAAAGACATTCTAGATAATCGTGTGTTTCCAACTTTGTGGTAACCGTTTAAGGAAGAACCACACGTACAGTATTGGGTGTAAAGGATGTACGTGTAGTGTAGTGTAGTGCTGTGAGACCTGTGCAGTTATTCACTCGCGAAAGGTTGTAGTTTAGTTCAGGTTCCATACACTTAGTTTTGAAGTTGGACATTTTTGAGGTGATGAATAAATAACGGCAAACATCCTCCTAATTCGTTAGTTTGTTAACCATTTGTTGCATTATTTGCTGTTCGCCTCTATGAATATGTTTGAATACAAAATGGTACATTTAAAACAGTAGTTAATTTTCAGAAAGTTTTTAAAATCAAATTCGTAGCTATTGTGGTGTAGCGGTTCGCGTGCCCTTGTAAAACTGGGGGAGTTTGCACATAGGTGGGTTTCCTCCGGGTACTCCGCTTTCCTCTCATTAGACATCTCGGGTTGGGATTATTGCCGTTCCCAAATTGCCTGAATGATTGTCACGGAAATGGCGGCTATATCTCCATCATCCTTCGCCTGATGTGCCAAAAAATACCAAAAAACATAAACATGTTCCCCTGGTTGGGCTTCCCAAAGCAATCTGGTCTCAGACGAGGGGGCAGACACGTAGACCCCATGATAGAAAGAGTTGACCCTGCCCGAAGGAAGCATGGGGCCTGACAGAGGAGCCGTCAGCGAGGGTTTGATGACCAGGCCTGCCACGGGGCCCACAAGAGAGCAACGTGGCTACCTATTCTTCCTAATGTGGACCCACCACTCAAGGAACCAAGTAGGGTAGGGTGTGCTGTTGTTTGGGTGGCGGTGAACCCCAAGGACCTCGACGGATCAGACCGTCTCTGGAAAGAGCTGAGCTGAACGAATTGGGAACGCCTTGAGATCCCCAAGTCAGTGTTGGTTGAGGTGGCCAAGGTAGGAAAGTTCGAGACCCGGTTGGCAATAAATGTATGGATGGATCTATACCTTTATTTATTATTTTTTTAAATACAGTTCTTTTTTTTAGGTTATTATTGTTTTTCATTAGGGTTCTCCTCTTTGGCTATTTAAATCATCAGGCTGACGTGTGTCATTGGCACAGACACGACTACGCACACACACAACTGTTCTCCGGGTCATGTGCATGTTAATGTGCTCTCTCTCTCTCTCTCTCTCTCTCTCTCTCTCTCACTCACACACACACACACGTACAACTGAGGCGAACTCCAGGGAACAAGATAAACAGGCAGAAACTTCCCAACAGAAAACACAAAACTTCTCAACCTTTAAACTGAAAAAAAAAAAAACATACTCAAAGGTAAGAGTTATTTTTTTATTTTTTTAAAATAACTTATTCTACTTATAAAGTTATTAATTTACTACCAGCTGAAGTTTTTATCCAAGACTTTCACTACGTAGGATATGTTCAAATAATATACAGCATTTTTGAGACTTGGGTGTAATGTGTGTAAACAGGTTAATAAACTGGACTGTCCTCATGCCAGGATGCTTTTACTGAAACTTCTCTGCTCGAATGTCATTGTGAGTTCATCTGATTTCTTAATCTTCAACATTTCAGGAGTTATTCAGGGAGTTACATATTCATACTGTACATTCATATATACAGTACATACATACATGCAGTATATAATGTGCTGTTTGTGCTTTATAGGTCTTGAACTGTATTGGAAAAGGTAATATTATTTTACCCCAAGCCTAATTGTTCATCTTTTGCATATTTGCTTCTTATCTTATTACTCGCATTCTATCAAGTGCCTACTGTAACATAATCATTTTTGTCCGGCTTCTTCAACAAATGAATACTTGTGTTGTAACTCTGTAACATGTGTAGCATTTCATAGCCAGGGTGTGTCACCGATGTAATAAGTAAATAGATATAGGAATAAATTCAGTATGATGCTGAAGTTGGATCTGTTTCCGCGCCATGACGCGATCTCTTTCTACAGCTCTTGCTGTTAATGTGGAAATCACGAGTTTACGGGCAAATGAGGAAGTTTATTATAAGTATGATCCAGCCAGGCTACCCTGGCATGCAGTCAATCAGCAGTGTATCGAGAGGTCGGGATCCCTGGCAGTCGTACCCGGTGCCGAAGAGGAGCGAAAGCTGACCGGCTTTCTACGGTCCGTGAACATTTCCGAGCCTGTCTGGATTGCAAGAAGAGCTCCTGAAATATACGGTGAGTGATCGCCTCATCGCCACATTCCTTGATTTTACACTGCCTGGCCAAAGAAACAAAAAATTTCAGGCAGGTCAAATTATTTGGGCTGCATCAAGCAAAGAAAACAACTAAGGAGATTTGAAATGACTGGAACTGGGTTAAGAACCCTTCAAAAGCATTATATATAAGGATAGCCAACCTGAACTGCCAACCTTGTGGAAGGAATATGGTTGGAAATGTTCATGAATGGAGATCACCTAAACCCTTGGTGAAGTTGCATCGTAAAAAAATTCAACAGTAAAAACCATCACCATGTAGTGAGGACTGGGAATAAACTTGTCCACAAGGAAAAACCACTAAAACAAGGCTTCACTTGGCTGGGAAGATTAAAACTTGGGCTTTGGAGCAATGGACAAAGGTCATGGGGTCTGACAAGTTCAGACTGACCCTATTCCAGAGCGATGCACCAGTCATGCATAGCGTCCTGGAGGCAGTGTTTGGATGAAATTAGGTCCTCTGGCGACCTCAACCAGAGCTTGAGGAATCATCTTCACACACGGCCAGTTGGCCCATACAGTGCGCTCTGTAATCAAAGCTAAAGGTGATTGAAGGAAATCTGAGAGTGTGCAAATTAGTTTGTTGTCCAGGCAGTGTACTGCACATTTCATGTGTACATGAGACTACATACAGTATTTTCTTTTTAAGTCTTCGGTGCAGAAGTCCCTAAGTTCATACATTATATCGCCAAAGGTATTAGAACGCCTGCCTTCACATGCCTATGGACTTGAGTAACATCCAATTCTTAACCCACGGGGTTTAATATGATGTTGGCCCCGCCCCCTTTGCAGCTATGACAGCTCAACCTCTTCTCCTGGGAAGGCTCTCCACAAGGTTCAGGAGCGTGTTTATGGGGATTTTTGACTGTTCTTCCAGAAGTGCATTTGTGAGGTCAGACACTGATGTTGGATGAAAAGGCCTGGCTCACAGTCTCTGCTCTAATTCATCCCAAAGGTGTTCTATCGGGTTGAGGTCATGACTCTGTGTAGGCCAGTAAAGATCTTCCACATCAAAAGCCTTCCCAGAAAAGTTGAAGCTGTTATCATATTAAACCCTATGGATTAAGAATTGGACGTTACTCAAGTTCCTATGCATGCGAAGGAAGGCGAGTGAATACTTTTGCCAATAAATTGTATTTTTTTGCACGTTTTAGTCTCGCTGAAATTCTACATAAATAACATGATTGTTAATATTACCGAGAAATATTCACATTCTGCCATATCTGTCCTCCAAGGTACCTTCATCCTCAACTTCCTGAACAGGAGTGAACGTCAATCCGCCCGTTTGTTGCAGAATTTCTCGGACATGACTGCTGTGACTGTTTGTGCTTGGCTTCATTTCAGTCCCTCATGCCATGGGGGTTTGACCGTGTTTTCTTACTCGTTACGCTCTTACATTAACGAGTTCCAGCTCCGAGCCAGAGTCCTGCCGGACCGAAACGTCGAACTTGCCCTGATGGTGCACGGTCACCATGGCCCTTACTTATCAGTCTTCACCAACGATGCCTCCTGGCACTCCGTATGTGTGAGCTGGACTGGAAAGGGTGGCTTATGGACAATGTCGGTGGATGGTCGCAAAGTTCAACGTGGTATTTCGCTCTACTCATCAGGCCACATTCGGGGCGGCGGGATTTTCACCATAGGCCAAGAACAAGACGCGTTCGGCAGCGAGTCCAAAAGCGACGGAGCCTTCTGTGGCGGCATTACTCAGTTGCACATGTGGGATCAGGTGCTGGATGACGGGGAAATCCGAGCCATGGAGAAAGACTGTTCGCTCATTTCTTCCGGCCTGCTTTTCCGATGGGACAGATCGTTGTTGGAGATGACAACCTCTTTACAGACTCAGTGGGGCTACATCCAGTGTCAAGGTAAAGCACACTGTTGGGTGTTTTGGGCATCGTTTGAACGGATTAAGCTGCAAGTCATTGTGCGTAACTGTTTCCACCGCTGCTCTGCTTCTTGGTTGCTCCCAAAGTCAAAACGAGTTGGAGCCAAGCCGTAGCTGGGAAACGGCCCTAAACGGTCATAAATATATCAAGCATGCTGTAATTCAGAATACCACCCTTCAAAACAAACACTGTCTCTAATACAGTACATTCCCATCCCATGACGAACTCGCTCCAAGCCCTTACACCACATCACGTACACGTCTCTTACTCATGATCTGTATATGTATATGTAATCGTTTTAACTGACCACCCAGTTCAATCTGTTTGTTCACATTCAAGTTTGCACTTTTCTGACCTTTCCTTTAGAGCATTCCCAGTTTCCAGAGAATGAGGACTGTGTAGCCTTTCACCCTGGCAGTGGAGTGTTGACCTGGGACGACTGTGATTTGCAAAGAAGAGGCGTATGTCAATTTCATAAAGGTAATATATTTTTATAGCTTATTCGTCTTTTCTCGAATACGTGGATAAGAATTTTAGAAAGTTTCTTTATATATGGAGAAAAGACGAATTAGTGGCCCAGATCAAGCAAAGACAACAACTAAGGAGTAGTGTTGAACAAAAGGATTTTTTACTTTTAAAACCCATCTACTAAAATAAAGTTATTGTTTATTTTATTTTATTATTTTATGGTAATTGTGTAAGATTATTACTTTTTCTGCTAACGATCCCGTTTCTTGGTTTGCCCGTAGAACTCTTGGACGACTTTGGCACGTCCAGATTTCACAAGACTCCATTTTTCACACAACCCTGCGAAGATCTTCCTGACAACCCTGTGAGTACGGGAGCTTCCCCATTTGATTTACACAACAACCCCATCGTGGCTGTTTATACATTTTTTTTTTTTTACAGCTTTATCTTATCAGAGTTTACCTTATCGTGTTTACTCTGAAGACCACTAAACGTTTTCCTCTCCGTAGGAGTTAGAAGAGCAGAAGAACACCTCATCCAGAGAACGTTATTTAAAGTGTCTGAGTTCCCTCGCTCAGTCCTTCCTGAAGGCTATCGAGACCAATCCAAACACCATCACGCCGTATGACATGGTGCACCTCTCTCAAACCATTGAGCAGGGTGCCGCTTCTCAAGTTAATAAAACATCGCTTTCTTCAGGAGACGTCAGGTCCGTGGCTTCCAGCTACCTGACCCTGGCCAGTGGACTCATCGATTCTGTCTTGGCCAGGCAGTGGCTGGATGTGTTGCGCTTAGGCGTATGTTCTGATATTCACTGATCTGAGATACATGCGTAATGCCAATATGTGCTTAAAAAATCTGTTCTGTACTTCAATGTGTGTGTGTGTGTGTGTGTGTGTGTGTGTGTGTGTGTTTTTTTTCCCCACAGATTAAACCATTTATGATTATCGAGAATATTGAAAAAATACTTTGGGCTCTGGCTGATTCGATCTTTCCGGATAAGAAAAACTTTACGCTTTTCACAAAAAACATGGGTAAAGTATGTTGCTGCCTTGACACGAGGGTAGAAATGAAATACTGAGAGTTATGAAGTTCCATGTGCGAAAAGATTTACGGTTATACAGTAAATATACTTTGTACATGCTACTGAATGTAAAATACAACTTTTACATTAAATACTTTAAAACGTTATGGCTCTTTAATATCCCAATGAAATATTTCCTGCATAGCGGCTCAATAAGCACTCGGATGCGGGTATATGTAAATACAGCATATGGCAATTATTGAATGACGTGGGCGTGGTTGTTTTTTGCAGATGTTCGTCTCGAGCCACAGACCTTATCTCATGGCAATTTCAGAAATGCGTATAAACCCACCGAGGGTGAGGAAATCCTCATTTCAGAGAAAGAAGTCCAGAGACTTTATAACATGGGTGAGAAATGTTTTTCTTAACACGTTCAATTTAGGACTTGATCATTTCCAGCAAAAGTTTGTGCACCCCTTGCCATCACACCCATACATACAGTATGTGCTTGTTGAGCATCCATTATATAACTTTCATCTTTTGGAAAGGCTCTCCCACTAGATTTATAAAGCAAGTTGACTTGTTCTTATTTAGCAATGCGAGGTCTGGGGTGATGTCACTGTCAGTGTTCAGTGGGGTTGAACGTAGAGCATTTAATTTCATTCCAACCTTGGGGAATTTGTGCACAGGGTCACTCTTATGGTGGAACAGGTTTACTTCCAGTGAAGGGAAGTTGTAATGCCACAGCATGCAAAGACAATTGTGTGCTTTTAATATTTTGAAGAAGAAACCGTTATGGATGCAGTGGTCAGGTGTCCATACCCTTGGACATACAGTGTATTGGCTGTATTATTCCACTAAAATGACGCAGCAGAATACTGGTTTGAGATCAGAACCACAGAGGAGGATGTGGATCCAAAATACGAAGATTTACAGCATCTGAAAGTCCTTATATCCAACAGGACAGTTGTTTATGACATTTAAACACATTTATACATTATTTTCCCAAGCAAAACTGGTTTCTACCTTTAGAAAGTTTGTTTTTTCTTTTGCAATTTTGTTGAAATAATAATTAAAAAAAAAAAGTTAAATGCTCATGTATTCTAGATCCATTACAGGTAAAGTGAAATATTTCAAGTCTTTTTGTATTTTGATTTCAATTTTTACAGTTTACAGCTCATGACAATCAAAAATCCAGTATCTCAAAATATTAGAATATTTCCCAGGATCAATCAAAAAAAGATTTACAATACAGAAATTCTGAAAAAAATATGTTCATTTAGCATGAATTACTATCAGTGCAGCCTGGCATGGAAGCAATCAGTCTGAGGCAAGGAACGATGAGGCGTTAACAAAGATCAGGTTGCCTTGATAGCAGCCTTCACCTCATTTGTATTGTTAGGTGACATGTTTCTCATCCTTCTCCTGTCTAAACTCTATAGAGTTCAGGAAAGGTAAATTAGCCAGTAAAGTTGGCTGACACAGTAATAGCATGGTCATCAATCAATCAACCAATCAATCAATCAATCAATCAATCAATCAATCAATCAACCAACCAATCAATCAATCAATCAATCAATCAATCAATCAATCAATCAATCAACATTTATTTCTATAGCACCATACAGCAACCTAAGTTGAACTAAAGTGCTTCACAGTACTAAAAATAACAATAAAGTAGCAATGAAATAGAAAAAAAATGATAATAATAATAATACAAAAACTAAATAAAACACATAATTGTAAATGAATAAATGAAAAATTCAACAATAATAAAAATTATAACAATAATAATAAATAAATAAAATTTCAAATAAAAAAAAACACATAAAACTATAAAATATTAAAGCCATTCTAAATAAGTGTGTCAGCAAACCAGTTAGGGGTCGTTTTGGCACTGTGGGCAGTCCTGCTGGTAGTTTTGGCACATGCTGGAAAAGCAAGACAACATCTCCTTAAACCTTGTCAGAAGATGGAAGCATGCAACACTCTAAAATCTCAATAGACCAGCGCCAGCAGATGACTTGGCACCCTAAATCATCAGCAACTGTGGAAACTTCACACTGGACTTCATACAACTTGATTTTGTGCATCGTCACTTCTTCTAGATTTCCTCTTCTACATTTCCAAATTTCTTCTCAAAGAGGACTTTGGACCACAGTGCGATGGTCCATTTCTATTTCTCATTAGCCCGGGAAAGACAATAAATAAATTTACTAACCGCCCACCTCAGG
>JAAGKR010007451.1:0-15566 GCA_011419295.1 Clarias macrocephalus | reverse complement strand
AAAAAAAATGATAATAATAATAATACAAAAACTAAATAAAACACATAATTGTAAATGAATAAATGAAAAATTCAACAATAATAAAAATTATAACAATAATAATAAATAAATAAAATTTCAAATAAAAAAAAACACATAAAACTATAAAATATTAAAGCCATTCTAAATAAGTGTGTCAGCAAACCAGTTAGGGGTCGTTTTGGCACTGTGGGCAGTCCTGCTGGTAGTTTTGGCACATGCTGGAAAAGCAAGACAACATCTCCTTAAACCTTGTCAGAAGATGGAAGCATGCAACACTCTAAAATCTCAATAGACCAGCGCCAGCAGATGACTTGGCACCCTAAATCATCAGCAACTGTGGAAACTTCACACTGGACTTCATACAACTTGATTTTGTGCATCGTCACTTCTTCTAGATTTCCTCTTCTACATTTCCAAATTTCTTCTCAAAGAGGACTTTGGACCACAGTGCGATGGTCCATTTCTATTTCTCATTAGCCCGGGAAAGACAATAAATAAATTTACTAACCGCCCACCTCAGGATGCTCTAGTATCTAATGAGTTTTGCTACTCTTTTTTTGGCTTATTTGCTCGAGAAGACTAATGCTGTCCACCAATGTCTCCCTACTGATACAGAGCTCAGTCATCCAACAAATCTGTCATCTCAGTCTCTATCTTGTTTTTCTCTGACGACCCCAGATTCCATCTCTAAGCTAATCCTGAAATGCAACTCTTCATCCTGTCACCTTGACCCTGCTCCTACTTCTCTCCTGAAACTTTGCCACTCTGTCATTTCTGCACCTATTTCTCATTTCATCAATGCATCTCTTACCTCTGTCTCATTTCCTCTGCCTCTAAAACCTGCTGCAGTTACACCTGTGCTCAAGAAACCCAACCTTGACCCCTCAGTTCTTTCCAACTATCGTCCAAGTTCCAATTTACCTTTCATATCTAAACTACTGGAAAGTACTGTTGCTGTCCAACTCCAGTCCTTTCTAGTTGATAATAATCTTTTCAACCCTTTTCAGTCATGTTTTCGACCCCTCCATAGCACTGAAACTGCACTTGTAAAGGTAGTGAATGATCTACTGCTTACTGGTGATTCTGTCTCCTTGTCTATACTTCTGCTACTTGATCTCAGCTCTGCCTTCGATACTGTTTCCAATGATTTACTTCTTTCTCGCCTCTTTGGTCTGGGTATCTCTGGTACTGCTCTCTCTTGGTTTTCTTCCTATGTCTCAGATAGACAATTTTATTCTTTCTGTTAAGGATTTTCGATCACCTACTGTACCGTGGTGTTCCTCAGGGATCCGTTCTTAGCCCACTATTATTCGCAATTTACATAATCCCACTTGGTCTGATCTTTCAACGTCATGGTCTTAACTATCACTTTTATGCCGACAACATTCAGCTTTATTCTATCTGTACACCTACTCCATCTGCCCAAATTGACAAAATTTCTGCCTGCGTGAAGGACATTAGAGATTGACTTAACTTAAATTTTCTAAAACTTAATATAGATTAATCAGAGATGATTTTCATTGGAACCCCATCACTCACCAGCAATATTTCCACCAATTTCACTTGTGAGATTGCTGGTTCCCACATCAAAACATCCACTTCTGTCAAAAATTTAGGAGTTATCCTTTACTCAACACTCTCCTTTCAGTCTCATATTAAATCTGTCACTAAATCTCAATTCTATCACTTGCGTCGTATTGCCCAACTGCGTCCCTTCATCAGTACCAAAGATGCTGAAACTGTCATCCATGCATTCGTCTCATCACGCATTGATTTCTGTAATGTCCTCTTCATTGGTCCACCTGCCAGTTCCATCTCCAGATTGCAATATATTCAAAACTCTGCGGCTAGAATACTCGCTCATCTCCATTGGCGCCCAGTAGCTTACCGTATTAAATTAAAAATTCTTCTCCTTGTCTTTAAATTTTTAAATGGCTTGGCTCCCTCTTATCTTTTCAAACTGCTTGTCCCCTACATCCCGACTCGCTCACTTTGTTCTTCTGATTCTGGCTTTCTTGCTGTCCCTCGGTACCGCCTCTCTTCAATAGGGGGGGTAGATCATTTAGTGTTATTGCACTAAAACTTTGGAATTCTCTTCCACACTCTCTCCGTTCTGTTAACAATCTATCAGTATTTACATCTTTACTCAAAACTCACTTGTTTTCCCGAATGTTATATGTCTGACTCGTTAGAATGAACTCCATTGGTTCAATCCTCTACATGTCCCCCCCCCCCCCCGCCCTCCTCATCTGTACTTTAAAGTCTGTTTTGTACTATGTTTACATTAGTAAAATTAGTAAAGTGTCCTTGAGCTCTGGAAAGGCGCTATATAAATAAAAATTATTATTATTATCATTGAAATAAAACAAAAGATTGAAATATTTCAGTAATATTTACAATATGTAAACGTTTCAGTGTTTAAATAAAATTCCGTATGTGTTCTGTATAAGTTCTGTATCTGTTAATAGTAATGCTGCTTGAATGTTGATGATGATGACACTCGACAAACTCGTCATCTGCAGGTCACAAGGATGTGACGTTCATCCACGCTTACTACAGGAACATGACGAAGGTGCTGACCAAAGATGATTTCACAGCGTTTACAGACACAGAGAGTGTCCGACAGTAGGAGCCTTTAACGTTGCTGAATATTACACATCAGATTCAGTTTGGTTTTTAGGATCAGTGTATATTGTGGTAAAAAAAAACGTTCTGATATTTGTGTTTCAGAGACGTGATCCGTCACCTGGCTACAGGAGTCATATCGGCCACAGTGAGAGACATGTCGAAGGAAGAGAATGTTCCAGTGTCTGTGCAGTACACTTTGTCTACAGTAAGATTGGTACGAAATATCAGGGTTACGTGTTTGTTTGTCCATTTGCCAGGTTTAAGCCTCGTACTCGGACACAAGAGATATGAATTGACGGATTAAGATTAACGAGTCTGGAAATGAGGTGCACCTGGGATATAGATCTTTTTCATATGCATGTACTGTATAATAGAGAAGTGGGAAAAACGATTCAATCATGAATCATGATTCTTTTGAAACTTGATTTTTAAAAAAAAAACTTGATTTTTTAACGTTTATAATAGAGATGAACTGGTCGATCGGCGGTCAAACTGACTGGTTTTCTGTTCGATCGGTCTGGTGATTGGCCGATCAGCCTCAGATATATAAACAATTCTGCACCGAGCACAGAAGCTTCTGAGTGGCTCATAGAAACATATTTTTATGCCGTCACATTATCAAAAAATGCTCATCGCCACTCAACGCACGGGCTCACTGTCAGAGTGGAGTTTTGAGACTTTGGAGGTATTTGAAGAGGTAAACGATCATAGTTTCTTTATGATCCTATAGGTGGCGCACTCTGTTCACTATTCACACACTTACATCCCGCGTGGTAGGAGTGAATAATTTGTTAAGTCTGTTTAGAAATAATAAACATGGCAGATGACAGAGATACACGCTGCTCAGTAACAATGTAGCTTTTTTTGTCTAATTTTATTAAAATTGAAATTGATTTGAATTTAATTTTGTATTTGAAGTTAGTTTGTTTTGTTTAACTGCTGTGCTGGGTTTTTAAATGTGAAAACACATGTTATAAGGATGTTTAAAGGTTTAAACTTGTAATAAAATCAGGGAAAAATTTAATATTGAATTGTGATATTTTTAAAATTGTGATATTTATAGAATCGCAATTTTAATCAAATCGGCACGGAGGTATGACGATAATATCGTATCAAAAAAAAAATCTGGTGAAATGCTCACCGCAGACAATTCATGGAACAACATTTATGAGGCTTTAGTGGAACAAAAAAGCAAAGACATGATTAAAATTTAACAATCCTGTTTGTTTGTTTGTTTGTTGTTGTTTTTGACTGTTGACCGAGCGCAAATCCTTGGTCAGTGTCTGAGCCTGAAGATATACTTGTAACAACAAAGGCTTTCTGCATTCAGCTGCATTCAGTATATTGGAGTCTCAGAAAGATTATACAGCAATATCTTAGGTATTGGATTGTAGCATGACATCACACTTCTGTTCTCATCGTAGGAGGCGTCCAACAATTCGGTCACACCTTTGTGCATTTTCTGGAACGTCAGTGAAATGTAAGTACATGAGAAGCTTCTTAATAAAACCAACTTACTAGTTGCAACAAGTCTAACTTTTAGAAACACTTTTTTTTTTTAGGACCTCCAGTGTGAGTGACTGGTCAGACAAGGGCTGTGAAGTGTTGCACTCCGAACCGAACGCCACCACCTGCTTCTGCAACCACACCACCAACTTTGCTATTCTTATGAATTACATGGGAGGCAGGGTATGCTATAAAAATCCTATATTTTATTATAAGCTTTTGTAAAAACTTTTATCCTGTATTCAGGAGCCTATCCTAGGAGACTTAGGGCACATGGCAGGGTGCCAATCCATCATTCACACACTATGGCCAATTTGGGAATCCCAAGTAGTCTTTGGGACGAAACCCACCAGGCACGGGGAGAACATGCACGCAGAGACGGGAATTGAGCCTGGCCGGGGATCGAACCCGTACTCTGGCGGTGCAAAGCAACAGTGCTAACCACTACACCGCCGTGCCACATATACATAGAAGGCTTGTGTATTTCTTATAAACACTAGTGTAAATTTTACAGTAAACAACTGATTAAGTGCTGTAATATTTTGGCATTGCTGGGCTTTGAACACTCAACCTTCAGACCTGTTCCTCAAAACCTGTTAACATGTATTGATTCAACATTTCTGAATTCATGTCGCTAAAAGTTTGCACCGATGCGACGCAGGTTATCGGCGCTAGTCGTGATGTCTCGGTGCTTAAGCCTTTGAGTCACATACAGTAACAGAAGGTTGTCTGTTTAAATCCCAGCATCTCTTGCGTACCATGTACATGGCTTTAAAATTGTTTAATGTATCTTTCTGCGGTACGCTGCCGTCGTGGTTAGCACTGTCGCGTTATACACCAAGGGTCTGGGTTCCTGTCCCAGTTGGCATGTTCTCCCCGTGCTTGGTGGGTGTCCTCCCAAAGGCATGCAGATTAGGCTAATTGGAGTCCCCCTAATCTGCCTGTAGTGTCTGAATGTGTGTGATTGATGACCGGAGGTCCTACAATGGTCATGAAATGGGAATAAATGTAATGGTAATTACTGTTGGTCTCCACGGTCCCTGGTTGCACTACAGAGGTCCAACTACAGGGTCCAACCTGAATAGGATAAGCGAGGAGTGAACGAGCGAGAGCGAGAGAAATCACTGTATTGTATTCGTCTCTTTGAATACCTTCTATCTCTGTCCAGCAGAGGTCTCTGTTCGCTTACAGAAGAAATACGGACTTGACAAAAAATTTGCAATTGATCATTAGAGATGCCAGTTATAAATCTATGCCATTTAACATGTCAATCAATAATAATTTCTGGTGAATAATAACAGACTGGATGTTACCTTTAGGCCATTAGTCGGTCAGAAAACTTTATGCTTACACATTTGGCATGAAAACCCGAAAATCTGATTTATTATTATTATCATTAATAATAATAATAATAATAATAATAATAATAATAATAAATATTTAATTAACACACAAATATGCAGTTGCAGGAAATATTTAGTTCTATTACTCAGGACTTGATCTAGACATCTGATGAGTGTGTGTGTGAGAGAGAGAGAGAGAATCTATATGTTTTATCTGTCTTTCGTGTCTCGGCAGTGGAGTGAAGAAGAGGAGATGATTTTGACCAAGCTGACGTTTATAGGATCAGGAGCATCACTCTGCGCTCTCGTGGTGACCTTGATGCTGCTTACCGTGCTAGAGTAAGTGGTTTCCAAGGATACGATGGCACAGCAGTGGTACCTGTGTAAATGTGTGTGTGTGTGTGTGTGTGTGTGTGTGTGTGTGTGTGTGTGTGTGTGTGTGTGTGTATTAATGCATTTGGGAGGCTTTCTCTAAAAAAAAAAAAAAAAACCCTTAAAAGTGAACAACTTCCTCATTTCAGACGGTGAAGAAATGTAATGTGAAGAGTTCAGTCATGTTTATGTAGATTCTAATGCGTTCATTTCGTATAATGTATATACTGTTCCCACTGTACTATAAGCGTCACGTTATTAGTCTCTGGTCTACATTTGTGGCCCGAGCCGCATTCCGTGATCAATACCAGTCGGTTTTTGAGGCAGAACCAGTATTGAACTTTGCTAATCCGGTAATTAGTGTTCAGCACCTAATCACACACACACACACACACACACACACACACACACACACACACACACACACACACACACACACACACACACACACACACACACACACACACACACACACAATCCTCAGAGCTGAGCGTTTATGGTTACATTACAGTGGAGTTAATTAAGCACAATGGCCACACTGGGAGAGGCTGATCAGTACGGTATTGAGCAAAAGCTGATTTCAGAAAGAGATTTATGGCCTGCTTGGGCCTGATCAGTTTATACACATTTACTCTGCTTAAAGAAACTACAGCTGTACCTCAGCATACCAACTGAATCCGTTTTTTCCCCCTGCATTTTGCATTTTGTGCAAGTTTACTGAAGACACAGCACCATGTGTCCCAAGAATGTTATTAAAGACGGTAGCAAGAATAAAACAGAGCCGCTTCCGGTTTGGTTTTTAAAGCCGGTGCCAAGAGGAATCATGAATTAAAGTTAAGTGAGGTTTATTATACTGTATATTTATCTTCATTTATCATATTTTACTTCATTTGCATGTCTTTTCTAAATGGTTTGATTGTTTTTTTATAAGCAGAAATAATTGTTATAGTGTTGGAAATTGGTAATATTGGTAATATTATATATTGTTATGTACAGTACTGTGCAAAAGTCTTAGGCGCCATATTATCTGTAGTACAAATTTTGTTATATAAGTTTATTATGTCTGTATTATTATGTACAAGACCATTCCCTACAAAGATACACTACAATTAATGAATAAATAACATTACAGAAGAATATTCGCATGCCTGTAAAAAAAGCCACATATTACATAGCAGACCAGTTTTCAGATGGGAAAAAAGAAAATCAATAATGTCGACTCCTGGGTTTTGCATGAAAATAGAAAGGAGCGAGTGTGACGAAGTGACCAAAAGAACTCGTATTCTCCAGCATGCTCAGTAAAACCTAACAGCTGTTTTATTTAGAATACTGCGCACATCTGTATCGAACACCACCGCTTATGTTCAAGCAAAGAGTTTCCACAGCAAATATTGACCGTTTATTGTTTAGTGCTTTTTATCAAAGTTTCTTTTAATGTAGAAATGTTTTCAAAAGCATCATTGCATATGGCTTGTGTTTGGATGTTCCCAAGACATTTGTACAAAGTCCTGTAATATACTATATACATATACAGTATATATAAAATGTATATATTGGATGGCTGGAACAGATTATCTGCATTTATATTGTTTTCTATGGAAAAATGTGTCTCACAATACGATACAAAAAGAATCCCGGAACAGATTAGATTTGTGTGCCGAGGTACAGCTGTACATGTTCTTCATGTAAATAAAGTAAAATCTGAAATAAAGTCTGATATAAAATCCATCGGCACAGATTAGTTTTGAACAGCTCCTGGAAATGCTTGATTTTGCTAATTTCCTGGGACGGCATTCGTATGTCGAGGTCCCACTGGAAATGAAAATGATTTGCTAAATGGTGTAAATGAATGAGATTCCCCGTGTCTATGCAGTATTCCTAAATCAGCGAGGACATCCATCCATAAGAATCTTTTCATCTCTCTGACCCTTGCCCAAATACTCCTGCTCTGCAGTGGCTCGGCTATTCAGAACAAGGTACGTGCGACAAAAAGAAGCCAAATACATGAGTACTACTTGCTCAAATTAAGGAAATATATGAACTCATATCCATATATAATGTCCAAATGCGTCCTGCCATAATGCATGAAATAATGGCCTATATAAACCCATCGTCATGTGACCGCCGTGTGATTGCTTTACATCTTGACCTCTGTCGCCTGTAGGTGGCCTGCACAATGGTGGCGGCGCTGCTCCATCTGTTCTTCATGGCGGCGTTTAGCTGGATGTTAGTGGAGGGGCTGCTGCTCTGGAGCAAGGTGGTGATCGTTAACATGAGCGAGGATCGCCACATGAAGTACTACTACCTGATTGGCTGGGGTAATGAGGCTGATCCTTCCAGCGCATATCTTTTACTGTATATGTTTGAAGGGCTGCTGATTAGTTCAGTGAGAAGGCCAGTATATATAGTTTTTATTATGATTTTTTTTTATTGCTTTTTTTTTTATGCTTTGGCATCTCCATAAAATCTAAGTGTGAAATACGTAGTGACAGAAAAGAATGTGCGGCTGAGTAGCGTAAATATTAAGATTGGCTTCTTCTTCATGAAACAATCAAGCGATCTAGTGTAGTAAAACTATTCGAACTAATTGGAAAGAATAACGTGTAGGTTAATACGCATGTTCTGTTATTCCGCCAGGTCTGCCTGTCCTGATAGTCTCCGTTACTCTGGCCTCAGCCTCGGGGAACTACACCGCAGACGACCACTGCTGGCTCAGTACACACAACGGAGTCATATGGGGTTTCGTAGGTCCAGTCATCTTCATCATAACGGTGCGAAAAACGGGTATATTCTCACAACATCAAGGTTTGAGATCAATCAGACATTGAGCGCTTACATTTAATCATGACTTTATTACTTTTTTGCATCTTACCTGATATAAATTCATAGCTGAATATGGTATCTTAAAACTACAAACCTATGCAGATACAAAGAAAAAAAACAAAACAATGATGCCTTCAAAATTGCTGACACTGAACATTGATGAAATAAAAGTGATAAAATAATCACAGGTGTCACAAAATTTGGTGTGAAAACTTTCAAAATCTTTAAAAAACCTCAGCGCCCCCCATACACGAGCCTGCAGTTCTATAATTATACATCATTATAAACAACTAGAACAAAATCTGTACTAAATGAATTAGTGGTCAGCATTGTCGCCTGGCACCTCCAGGGTCGAGGGTTCAAGTCCCGTCTCCCCGTGCTTGGTGGGTTTCCTCCCACAGAATCCAAAGACATGCAGATTAGGCTAATTGTCGTTTGTGGTGTCCTGTGTTGGATTGGCACCCCGTCCAGGGTCCAGGGTGTACCCCTGCTTAAGTCCTGGGAGAAGCTCCAGGCCTCCTGCGACACTGTATGCAGGATAAAGCGGTACAGACGATGAGATTGCTAGGTTTTACTGAACATCCTGGAGAATATGATGCAGTTCGTCTGGTTTATTTGTCATACTGACATCTTTTGGTTTTTTATTTTATTTTATGAAAAACCCAGGAGGATTTATTATGTTAATTTTTTTTCATATGAAAAAATGGTCTAGTCTGTAATATATAGACTAGACCTTCTTTACAGACATTAGTTCATTTGTTCAGGTTGTGGTTGGAAAAAAATTGTAAAGGTGTTTAACAGATTATGTAAAACCAGCCATAACAAATTCTGTACGGAAGAAACTAGATACTTACACAGCACTGTAGGATTATACTGTATTAAATACATTTTCATCCTTGCGTGTGTCGTCCAGACTTTCCTTATTATTGAATGTTTTTTTTTTTTTGTTTTGTCATCCTGCAGGTAAACATCCTGGTGCTGACGCGTGTGGTCATCATCACCACCTCCACAGCCAAGAGAAGATCCCTGATGATGGCAGACGGCACTAGTCCTATCAAACAGGTGTCCGAGCAGATCAGGTAACGTTTCTAATTCTCCAAAATCTCTTTCGGTATCCTCGGCCACCACATGGTGGAGCCATCCCTTAACTCATGATGACAAATCAGTTCATACTTGTCGGTTAATCTAATAATTAATTGTGGCCGTGACCTTATTGATTTTCTCGACCAAATGTTTAAAGGTGTTCATGTTTTGATGGGAATGAAATTTAAATGATATAAATATTTGACGTGAACTAACTGAAAATCTTCCAGCCGTTCTGGCTTCCTCGTGGTTTCGTAAACAGCCCCGATAATTACACGGCGTGAAAGTGAAACTGCAGACTTTCTGAAGTGCAAGTGACACTTTAAGGTCTCCTGCATGAGCAGCCTCACTGTGAAGCTCAGTAGGTCTGTGTGAGCGAATATCAATGCAGGCGTTGAAAGCCGGTGGCCGCCGGCCGGCTCGGGAAAATCAAACACCGGCTTCCTTCATGAGCCGAGGCCGACTTTCCTCACAGCTGGTTCGTTTTAACAGTCACTCGAACTGGACGGTAATTTTATACTAAACAGAATTAAAAGTGATTTAGTGTGGAAATTGTCACAACGTGAGACTAAGCAGTAGCGCTTGTCAGCTATGGAATGACCACGAGGAGCCGCCGAGCTGCCCGGTGAGGGTGGAGATCGGCAGGACCTGGAAGGCAGATTAGGAAAGTAATATTGGCGAGAAATTTTATTCTGTATGTGTGTAAGTGTGTGTGTGTGTCTGTGTGTGTGGGATATAGCCTAGATGCGCTGATGGTAATAGATCTGCTGTGTTTCACAGGGCGGCGGTGAAAGCAGTGATGGTTTTGCTGCCAATTTTAGGCCTGACCTGGCTGTGTGGAGTTCTCGTGCCTTTCTCCATCGTCCTAGCCTACATCTTCATCATCCTCAACTCACTGCAGGTACAACTCCTCTCTCTCTCTCTCTCTCTCTCTCTCTCTCTCACAAGTTGGTAAAAAATATTAAAACTTTGTGAACATTTCCATAGTGAGAGCCATAGTGGAACCACAAACACACTTAAATATTTAACTAGTTCAGGTTTTAAAATAATGGAAGTAATAATAAATGAATATTAATAACAATTATTTGTTTAACTGCAATAATTAGAGTAATATGAAAAACAGAAAAGACAGTGAATATATTTACAGATTCATTTAATAATTCAGTTACACACACACACACACGCACGCACGCACGCACGCACACACACACACACATTTGTATTCACATCAATCTATCCAGTTTGATTTATTTTTTATTTTATACATATAATACAGAAAATGTACGTGGCCAAAGAAGCTATTTCAGAAGTTTATGCAACATGGAAGTGACCAATCTTGTTTTCCTAAAAATTTTGCTAACTTCAACCATTTTGGAGAGATGATATTATATGTGGTGCAAAAATTGCCATTTCACTTCAAACTATAATCATTTAAAATGCATAATACTCATATTTTTTTTTAGTATTGATACTAAAATTGGTGAAAGCTTCTAGACGCATATGACCTGCAAAAAACTTTAAAAGCAAAAAATCTGTAGTGTCCGTAACCATGTCAAATTCATGTTGCAATATCTTAACAATTTAGCATTTTAGAACTTCTTCAAGATGAAAGCTAAATTGGCCAAGTTTCATCTGAATGACAATTAAGTTCATTGAAAGATTTACATTTTTAAAAGGTTACGGACACTACAGACATAAAAGGGCATGACACTGTATTTAGCAAATGTGTTTCCTTTTTTCTGATAAAAATCTAAATGTGTATGCATATTTACAAAAAACAAAACATGGATCAGGAGATAAGAGGCATTAATTATTATCAAAAATACTGTTATATTATCCTATCTGAAAATTTACTTAAAAAAAAAAATGTACATAGGTGAGACATTTTTTTTAAAAACATGTTTTGGCTGAATACATAAGTCTGGAATAAATTAATGCATTTAAATTCATATTACTCCATTGTTAGGACATTTCTTCACCTTTCATAATACATTTGAACAATATTATGAATAATAATAATGAATAGCAATGAACAATATTATGTTTATGGATATTACCTTAGAAAAGCCAGAATATATTATCAATATATCCACTGCTGTATATATCAGCTGTGAAAAAGTGCAACTCTTTTCCACGCTGTTTAATTACTGTGTTGGTAATTTGTGTTGCTTAATCAGTTGCGTCTACAACAGAGCTGTATATTTAACAGGAAAATCAATAGAGATTTAGCCTGAGTCAGATCATTAAACACCACGCTATAAATAGCACGTCTCCTCTCCCGGCTAATTAAGAAAATATTTTCGCCAGAGCAGTAATTAAGGTGGACGGTCACTGAGATTGCACTAATTAAAAAGCAATTCAGGTTTGAGTTTTTCAAGCCAGAGGAAAGTAACAGAAACGACATATCATGGTTCGATATGTTAGAGATGTTTAAGGAGATTGTAAAGAATCTTTATGCTGTAAAATTCCTAACAGCTCACGACCAGAGCGAGCGGCTTCATAAGCAAGGACGGTGACCTCAGTATCACGGCGCTGCGAGTTTTCCTGTAGACTTATTTCTCAGGTTCATTCTTGTACCTTTCTGAAGAAACACATTAATTAGCCTGTTTGATTATATATCCGTCATATTCAGGGGCGGATCTAGAAAATTATTCACGGGGTGGCAAGGGGGTGGCATTGAAATTTGAGGTGTGGCAACGCTGAAGCAAGCATCCTTGCATGGTTTTTGTGCATTCAAGAAACGCTTTTCTTATTCAGTGTATACAGTAGGGTGCACATTTTTACATTGTCCTATAAAAATTAGGTAAAGGCTGATGCGTGATTGACTTGAACCTGATATCTGGATTGGAACGTCAGATAAATAAAAAAAAATATATATATTTTTTAGAACACTTGGACACTAGTGCTGGGGTGGCAAATGGGGTGGCAAGGCTTTTTCTTAGGGTGGCAATTGCCACCCCGTGCCACCCCGGTAGATCCGCCCCTGGTCATATTGTCTGTTTAATGTTATAAAGATATGATGAATGATGTTTTAAAAAAACATTTAAGCTATACAATAAAACAATCCTAATGATTGTCTAATGATGAATCAGTGTGTAAGGAATAGCCATCCATCCATCCATCCATCCATCCATCCATCCATCCTATCCAAATATCTTTACAAAATAGCAATAAGGAATAAGAAACACACATTTCCTAATCTCACTTTTTTCACAATATAAAGCTTTTGTAATAAATCCCTACTGTAGGTGACATATGTATGTTTGAACAGTGTAACTATGTCCTGTGCAAGATATACTGTATATTCAGTTGCCCTGTAAATGACTCAGCAGAAAATAACATTAGATCATACAGTACATACAAGAGTCTCATTCACCATAAACTGTGTCCAGTAGAACAAATGAATTATAGAAAATTATATATATATTTTTAGCCTCTAGTTTATTTTCTAATTATATATGTTAAGATTGCAACATAAAATAAAACAGCTAAACTAACCGCGACAAGTTTGCTTCACTGTCTACTGCTGCTGAAGACAAACCCCGCCCCCTTCTGTGTGGTCATGTGACTCCATGCGGTTATGGTTATTGTGGCTGATTGGTCAAACGGAGTCATGTGATTAATGTCGCTACATCTGATTGGTGAAACACAGTCACATGGTTCTGTAGATCCACAGGCTGCATTTCTCTGGCAAACACAAAGAATATTTAAAGTGTTGAATAAACGGTTAGGAAAGTAACGAGTCGAGTGGAGCCGAATGTAGCGGAGTAAGAGAGGCGTTTCTTCACCACAAATCTAAATAAAAATCATGGTGCTGTAAAACTACTCCTAGAAGTAATTTTTTTTTTCAAAAAGTAAATGTAATGGAGTAAATGTAACTTGTTCCTACACACCCCTGGTGGGAGGAAACTGGAGTCCCCAGAGGAAACCCACCAAGCACGGGGAGAACATGCAAAGTCCATGCACACAGACCGCAAGGCAGGAATCGAACCCGGAACCTGGATGTGTGAGGCTACAGTGCTGACCTACACTTTAATTTAATGATATCTATAACAGTTTTTTTTACATGCATACAAGAGATGTTGAAAATGAGCCTCAGATCGAGGAAGCAAGGAAAAGATATATATATATATAAGGATAAGGATATTTTACCCTTAAAACTCAAGTGGCACAGATCCGTGCCAGCAACGCAGCATATGTATCTGTGCCATTTTCCTGCTCAGTTATGTCTGTATCATAGATCAGACAATTTGATTCATCATATTACTTTATTAAGTTGTGCTGAAAAACAAAAAGTATATGTTACTCTGCAGTATTTTGCACCATCGTGACTTTTATTTATGTATTCCTAAAAAACGGGTAAATGCAAAACAATAGCTAAAATGTTTTAAGTGCTACAGATATCTTTGGTCCCTGCATGACGTACAGTATGTATATTCATTCTCAGGCTGGAAATTGTCTTGTGGAATTATGACGGCTTCCGGAATCGAGATGCAAAACCCGGGACGTGTGTTTATGAAACGCCTTCGTCCGTGTTTCATTGTATTTTCAATAGGCAGCAAAAACAACATAAACCTTAAGCTTGAGAGTTTTACTGTGAAATCAATAAAGCAGATAATGTTGACAAGCCCTTTTCATTGCTCACTCGTACTCTTACTGATCCGCTCGTCTTTTTCTGCGGCTTACAAAATCTTTCATCTGTGTGTGTGTGTGTGTGTGTGTGTGTGTTTGAGTCTATTTAGTTTATATTATTAATATTATTTTGCAGAATCTATATTTGTGTGTAATTTTCATACCTATAGATTCAGTTTGTGACAAAGGATGTTTGGAAAAAAAAACAAAAACAAACAAAAAAAACCAACAACAAAAAAAAAAACACCCCAAACAGGCAGGTTCAGTGATTTCGGGTTCTATTTATGAACCTGCGCCGCCGTGCCTCGTGCTCTCCTTTATCACTCCGCAAGTGGAAGGTTGAGCGAGGATTCGTCCATAAATCACCGCCGTCTCCGTCATCCAATCTCGGCGCAATGTCATTCAAAAGCTCAGCACTATCTATTACCGGTGGTATAATAGCCCCCCGCCATGCATTGTCTGTTGCATTATTAGCCCATAACTCCACCCTATCAATAACTTTCGAGGAGAAAGGGAGCAGAGGAGAGGCCCGGGGTCACAAACTTTTTTGGGGTGTGTGAAGCGTAGCGCGTGATGTTGTTCCGGCGTTGATTTATTGAAGCTCGTTAACGAGTGTGTAGTGTGAAGTGTGAAGTTCGGTGCTGGGTTCGATCACACAGTCACAGGACCTTTTGTTTGTGTTGTGCTCTGTTGTGATGGAGTTTATAACAGTTTTAAAGATTATATATATAAATATTAATATTTTTTTAATATACAGTTTTATATATAGAAGAAATGTTTTTATGTATTTGTAGCTATTGAAAGTTTTGAAAGTGTTTTTGTGTTCATTTGACTATTTTACCTTTAATATTTTATTGTTACAAAGGAATATAGTAAAACATGTTAAGTGTGATATATATATATATATATATTTTTAAACATTTTGATTTTGTTTATATATATATATATATATATATATATATATATATATATATATATATAGTATGAGTTTGTGTGTGTGTATATATATATATATATATATATGCAGTAACACCTCAACTGAAATTTTACTCTGAGTGTATCTGTGTGTGTGTGTGTGTGTGTGTGTGTGTGTGTTTGTGTGTGTGTGTGGTCTTCATCACCAGTCTACACACACACATGTGTGTGTGTGTGTGTGTG
>JAAGKR010007450.1:24478-36679 GCA_011419295.1 Clarias macrocephalus | reverse complement strand
CCACTTACTGCACTCACCTCTTCCAAGACTCCTTTCCAATGGAACTCCCTGGCCGAGGAGGCCTTTAAGGAACTCAAACGCCGCTTCACCACGGCACCCATCCTCATCTTCCCGGATCCCGCCCTTCAGTTTGTTGTGGAGGTAGACGGATCGGAGACCGGAGTTGGAACCATCCTTTCACAGAGGTCCCCAAGGACAATAAACTCCACCCTTGCTCCTTTTTCTCCCGTCGTCTCACACCCCCTGAACGCAACTATGGCATTGGAGACCGCGAACTTCTGGCAGTCAAGCTGGCACTTGAGGAATGGAGACATTGGCTGGAGGGGGCAGAACATCCCTTCCTCGTTTGGACGGATCATTGAAACTTGGAGTACCTAAAGACTGCTAAGAGGCTAAATTCACGTCAGGCACGATGGTCACTATTCTTTTCTCGTTTCCTGTTCACATTATCTTATCGCCCTGGTTCCAAGAATGTTAAGCCTGATGCCCTCTCACGACAGTTCTCCTCTTCCCAAGACACATCCTCGCCAGAAACAATCCTCCCCCCCACTGTCTTGTGGCAACGACCCAAATGGATGTGGAACATCTCGTTCAGCAGACCCTCGAGCAAGAACCAGGCCCAAGTGTCGTTCCCCCCAACAAACTCTTTGTTCCTGCCTCTGTGCGCCCTCAAGTGTTGGACTGGGCCTATAGTTCCAGGCTGGTCTGCCATCCTGGAATGGCACGCACCCTCTTTCTCCTAGACCAACGTTTTTGGTGGCTCACCATCAAGGAGGATGTTAAAAGTTTGTCTGTTCTAGGAACAAGAACACAAACAGACCGCCAGAAGGGTTACTTTGACCTCTCCCCATCTCTCACCGCCCCTGATCCCACATCTCCATTGATTTTGTCACCGGATTACCACCATCACAGGACAATACATGCATCTTCACCATTGTAGATTGTTTTTCCAAATCAGCTCATTTCATCCCACTACCCAAACTCCCGTCAGCCAAAGAAACAGCAGAGCTCCTGGTCAACCATGTTTTTCGCCTTCATGGGCTCCCCATCGACATTGTCTCGGACAGGGGCCCCCAGTTCTCAGCCCAATTCTGGAAAGCCTTTTGTAACCTTATCGGCGCTACCCCCAGCCTCTCATCTAGATTTCACCTTCAAACTAACGGCCAGACCGAACGGATGAACCAAGAACTAGAGAAGTCTCTAAGGTGCATGGCCTCTCGGGACCCGTCCTGTTGGAGCCGCTTCCTCCCCTGGGTTGAGTACGCCCACAACTCACTACCGACCTCCTCCACAGGCATGTCCCCCTTTCACTGCTGCCTTGGCTACCAACCTCCCCTTTTTCCCACCCAGGAGGAGGAGGTGGCTGTTCCCTCTGCCCTAACATTTGTCCGTCGCTGCAAGAGGACATGGCTGTGGGCCCGCAACCATCTTTTGCGCACTGTTAGCTCCTTCCGGCGTCACGCTAACCGTCACCGATCATCAGCTCCAAGGTATCGGATAGGCCAAAGGGTAATGCTATCTACGCATGACCTTCCCCTCAAGACCACCTCAAGAAAACTCTCCCCAAGGTTCATCGGCCCCTTCACTATTAACCGCATCATCAACCCGTGCTCCATCCGACTGTCTCTACCTCTCTCCATGCGCCGAATCAACCCCACGTTCCACGTCTCCCAGATTCGCCGCCTGGTCTCTTGCCCACTGTCTACACCTCCCCAACCTCCGCCACCCCCGCGACTCATTGATGGGGGCGAAGCATTCACTGTCAGGAGTCTCCTCAAGTCTCACCGCCGCGGACGGGTGATCCAATATTTAGTAGACTGGGAGGGTTACGGCCCCGAAGAGAGAACTTGGGTACCCACCAAATTCATTCTAGACCGTTCCCTGATCACAGACTTCCACAGACTCCACCCCGAAGCACCCGCTAGAACGCCTGGGGGCGTTCGTAGGGGGGAGGGTACTGTCACGTCACGCCAAGCCACAGCCCCGTCATGATTACCTGAGCATTTCTTTCATCTCACTTCCTGTTTTCCCACACCTGTTGCCTATCACTGACTTAATTACCTATCCCATTTAAGCCACGCTCTGACTCCGTCATGTCGCCAGTTTATTGTGCGCCTCACCAGCCACGTCTCTGCCTCTCGATTTGGATTTGTTGTTTCGATATTTCCCGTTGCCGACTGCTTACTTGCTTCCCAGACCACGATTTTGGATTACGGACCCTTCTCTCGTCACTCCGGCCACGAACTTCGCCTGCTCTCCGACCACGATTTATCCTCGCTCCCCGCCGAACTCACGCTGTCATCCATACGCCGGCTCTGCATGCCCCGCTTTCACTCTATGCCTCAGTCTTCTCGCGCCGGCATGCAGCTCAGGTCACACGCCGGCTCTGCACACTTCCGCATTCCCCAGAGGAGCGCTGCATACTCAGGCTTCACTACGCCTCAGGCTTTTCGCGCCGGCACACAGCTCAGGTTACACGCCGGCTCAGCGCACTTCCGCATTCTCCAGAGGAGCGTCAGACACACCGCCTTTCGCCTCGGCGCACTCCTGCCGGTACTACTTGCCTTTGCATTACAGCAACGCTTTCCCTGTTCAACGCGGAATCCACAATACAGCTTCAAAGCACCACGAAGTGAGTCACAAGCACGCTTTAACGTCACTTCAATCAGCATACACTCCAAATCTCTGCACTTGGATCCACAACGCCCTCTACCGAGCCTGACAGAAAGTCTGATTGACTGTCCCACACATTATTAACACCTAAAAGGACAATGCTGAAGCATCAACTTTACAGAAGAAATATGCCTGCAAAACAATTATGAATGAGATCATGTATAGCCCTTAAAGCATATATGAGCTATTATTTGTTTTGCTGTTTTGTTAATAGACATATATAGAGCATATAGAGAGTGCAGAATGAAGTTACATATAATTTTTTGCAGCACAAAATACAATGAAATGCATTTTAGTTAATTTCAACTAACTTCCAATAGCACAAATACACATGATCACATGCTGTTTTGGGTTTTTTTTTTTTTTTTTTTTGCAATGTGATTCACAAATTCTGGTAAAATTCATCCTTTATAAATGTAATGATAACTTTTGTTCTATCCAACATATCCAAAAACCCAAATACATAGTTTGAAGCTGCCCCTTAACACACACCAGAAAGGCTTTTATTTAAGCACATGGAAGCTATGTTTAATAGTGAGAGTAACAACATTTCTATACAAACAATGTGATGAGCATTCACAGGATTAGGACTAAACAGCTGTGTGTCCATATGAAAACCACACACACACAAAAAAAAAAAAAACACACCACTTTTGAAACTTTTAAAGTGAAGTCAACTGGTGACCTGAATGACCAGGTTATCACATCTGTGGAGTTTTTTCCCCCCCTTTTGGCATTTTCCAGATTCATGTATATTTAATTGAATTATGACCAAAACTAATTGGATTAAACTATTGTATTTAGCATCAATAAACATATCTACAGCGTAAAGTATGATGCACAAGTAATGTATCAGAGTAATAAATCTCAACTTAATGACGAGGGCTCCCCCCTATATTGTGGCATACTTTGTTTGTGGGTGAGAGTTTTCTACTTAGCTACAGGATGGGGTTTTCTTCACCATCAAACTCCTGAGATACTGTAGCATCACCCTGAGCCCAGTCCATGTGGACTAGGAACAAGCAGCTGAATTTGGGGTTCCAGAGGATGGAGGAACTGGTTAAGTGGGCCTTGAGTTTCTGGAATGATCTTTCTTCTTTCTTCATCCAGGACACCTTCTTTGGAAGACCCTTTTTTTTTAGAAGATCATTAAAAGGATACACACTTTTATTTCAAGTCAGCTTGATTATTGTAATGCCCCCCTATGTTGATGTTGGCCAGGCCTTACTTGTACAGTTGGTCCGAAATGTTGCACAATTTTTAAAGGGAACACGTAAACAGGAACACATAACTCCTGTCTTGGTGTCGCCCCACTGACTCTCTTTGCAATTCAGGTTCAGGTTTAAGGTATTGTTATGCCATGCAGTTCAGCACTGTCTCTCAGGTCTGTTGATCAGCTTTTACATCTACTGTAGGTTGAAGAGTCAGGGTGATCATACTTTTTCATCAAACAGGTTATGTTAAATGTGCTTTAAAAATAAACTGACATTGGCTTTGACATTGACTTTGTGAGATCTAAGGTTGAAATAAACCAGGCTTTCTCCAGTCAAGTGTCGAGATCATCTACCTGAGGAAGGGTTGTACCATTAGTGCCTTGATGCTAATGTTTCCAGGGCCCTGTATAGGCGCTGTCAGATGATCACGCTGGGCGTTTTTTGATGTTGTGACGTACAGTACCAGATGCGTGAGGCCGGTTCAGTGGCGAACACTTGCTCCACTAGTTCATTCAGCTCTTGATTTTGAGTGGGCGTCAGCTCCTCACCATGTTCGGTGAGGCAACAGCTGACTTTCTCAGTATTGGTTCAATCCACCTTTTTTAATAAATTGACCTGATATTGCTCAGTGCTTTTGCACCTGATATTGACCTGATATTTCTTATCCAGCTGTTGCGGTCTGTAATTCACTGGTCTTCCATTTCAATGGATTTCCATTACTGTAAAAGGCTCCTGCTAGCGGGCCAGGATTTTATAGGTGGCACTGGGAAGCAGCAGGAGCACTCGGTCGCCAGGCTGGAACTCCCGTGGTTGTGTGAGCCAGTCAGAACCTTGTTTTGCTCGTTGTTTGGATCCAGCTTGTTGGTGGATGCTCCAGATTCTCCTAGGGATCTTTATGGGTTTGATTCCAGTCTTCTTGTCCGAATTTCTCCACCAGTGTAGTGGGTTGACAAGGCTGATAGAAACATGGAGTTTCTATCAAGTTCCACAAGCATATAGTGTTGTTTTTATTTACAAAGGCTCAATTAACAGGTGGTTATATTCCTGGTTACTTTCCTTTTTTCCCGCTCAAACATTTTTGTCTAATTTATTCTTTATCTGTTTTGGTATTTTAAACATTCTTATATGCAGCTAGCTTTTAGTTATATCTTGACTTCATGTCATGATTTTAGCTGTGTTGTTATAACTTTTTAATATTTACTTTCCGTTTGAATAATGTTCTTTCTATTCATTTTTTTAGTGTTAAAATTCTATCATTTAATTTATAATTAATATCTTTGCAATCTTATATTATTTTAAGGATTAAAACGCATTCTTCATGAACATTCCTGTGCTTTGGTTTTTTTTTTCTCCTCCTCATGTCACTTTTCAGAGTAGTGTTTTGCTATTCAATTCTTTAGATTTTACTTTTTTACATGTACAGATCCAAAGGTTACTTTAACATGCCTACCACCACAAGTCAAAATGAATCTCATTTTAGCTCATTTTAAACTTTAGTTAAATTCATTCTAAATCACCTGCATCACACGCCTGTAAATATAGATGTTTTGAATGTCTAGACTCACTCAGGTAGAGGGCAAGTGATTTTTGCTAGCTTAGGCTAATGTAGTTAGCTAGTTTTAGTTTGAAATTAGCTTTGTTCAGCCTAATGTAGTTAGTATTTGACCTGTTCACTGCTTCAGCACATCCATATTCGTGTTCACAATGAAGAGTTGATGACATTATGTGTAATGAAGACATTAGTGTAGTGGATTTTGGAGCTACAGGTTGTGTGTAGTACAGTAGTTGTGCTGCAGATGGTGAACTGCTCAGTAACTGATGCAGACTGGAAGGAACCAGTGGTTTAAAATCCATCACTGCATACACAGGAGGCTCAGTACTGCTGCCCTGCTCCTGCACTGACCTCCACACCACACCTGAGACACTCACATGGGAGAAATACACAAATGAAAATAACTGGGTAATGGAGGATGGTGCAGGTGTTGGGTCAACGGTGCTATTAATGCAAGCATCCAGCTCATAATAAAAGGTAAAAGGCCATTCTATATATAAACTCAATTGTCAATACAACATGTAACATCCCATGTATTGTATCTTCATATGAAATTAATGCTAAATCACAGGACTTTGTTTTGTGAAGTATGAAAATATTTTACAATAGTATATTAGCAATAGTTTATTGCCATTAGATGATTCATGTGATTCAGGACATAAACTCAGTTCTGCTGTGCAACAGACATGAGAAACTTTTTCACATTGATGTGGTCAGTGATATACTGCTAAATTTGCACTTCCTGTCTTAGCACTTCCTGTGAGTGTGTGTGATCTGTAGTGTGTGTTCATTATGATGAGACACGGTGCAGCAGTTGGTCAGTGTGTGTTTAGCCCTAATTCTCTCTTTGGATTAATGTGTGTGTTTGGGTCCTCAGTAAGAATGCAGGTGTGTTTTCTTCTCCTCCTCATACAGCTTCATGTCACTGAAGGTGAGTCTGCTGTTCTCTCTCTTTTTCTCTTTAATCTAATAAAGTTTTAGTATATTTAGTTTTAGATAAAAGTAAATTCATTGTAACTCAAATGTACCTCAATTAAATTCCGCGATATAATTTGAGCTGAGCTTTCATGCATCCCCCCCCCCTCCCTTTTCCTCTGATATCACTTGATCACGGTTCTCGACATTTAATGTACAGTAAATATTCAATAATAAATAAAAGGAAATGTTTAATTTACCTTCATGTCTACATATTCATTATATGTATATTTAATGTATTGATTTTAAATATGTGTTTAATATAATGTATTAAACACATGCCTGATAAAACACGTTACAAACTTGACAAACCATATTCATTTATTTCTTTGCTTAAACAGTTACAATAAAATGACCACTACATTAAATTAACATATACCTTTTATCCAACCTTTCTGATCATAACGAGGTGGTAAATAAAAGTGTATTTCTTCCTTTTCATGTGGAAATTTCCTGATTTCTGGTTATTTGTTGTTTAAGATTTATGTTAAAAAGAGAAACCGTGAATTCCTGTAAAGTGGAACCTTGGATTGCGAACATAATTCTTTCCGGAAGCGGGCTTGAATTTTCCCATAAGAAATAATGGAAACTCAAATTATTCGTTCCACAGCCCAAAAAAATAAATACATAAAAATAATTAATACAATATATAAAGAAAAACTAAAACAAATTAACCTGCACTTTACCTTTAAAAATGTATAAAGAAAGATAAGTGTTTCCGTTTGTGCACGCAGGCGCTGTGTGTGTGTATGTTTGTGTGTGTGAAGCTAATGTAAGAGGACAGGAGGAATGAGCCCGTCTCCTCTCCTTCTTCTTGTCTTACACAGTAACCCTTCTGAAAATGGATCTTTAACCTCTCTAATGACACTTGGTTTTGCTTTAAATGCACACACACACATGTGTGATAAAATAAACAGTACACGCGCGCTGTACACACACTCATACAAAACATAAAATAATAAATGTTTTACGTGCACACAGGTGGTCGCAGTGTTATAGTTAACAGTACATGCGTGCAGTGATGTTGATTATACCAGTAAGAGACGAGCACTAAGACCGAGCAGGAGAAGCAATTACCCACAATTCCGCAGCGCAAGACAGAGAAAAACCATTGGCACAGTTGTGATCACATGACGCTTGGTGTCAAGACAAGAAGCACATGCGTGTTCCATGATACTCGATACTCGTAAACCAAGACTTGCTAATTTTTCAAGTCAAAATTTATTAAACAGTTACTCACAATCCGAGATTCCACAGTATTTTCCCTTAAGTGGCCACAAGGTGGTGCTGTGTGTGTCATGTGTAGGAGAAATGCGCATGCGTTCTTGTTTTCAAACATTTTGTGTGACGTGCAGTGAGCAGGAGCTGCATGCTCCATCGCATGAAATCGCGTGATAGTTGAGGTCATCCAGCGGTAAATATGATACACTATTTCCCGTAAATATTCTTGCTGAATATCATGTCTGGATGTATATATTTTTAGTTTTATTTCCAAGAGTGGTCATATTTGTCAAGCTGTATTTGCAATGATGTCCGATGGTGTGACGTCACGTGTGGTGTAGGCCTGTGAATCTTAGTGGAATACATTTAAATGTGTAAATGTTCCATGTTCTCATGTGCCTTCGATTGTTAATTTGTTTGTTGCTTTATTTTATCTTCCACCCTTGTACTACTAGGTGTTTTTGTTTGTTTACACACACTAGGTTAGACGGCATTTTCCAATTCTCCATTTCTTACCTTAGCCTAGTGTTCATGGCTAGTTTGTGTTTGACAGTTGGGTTAGCTTTTATTTCTTTATTTTTATGCAGCCAAGCTCAGTTCATCTTGCTCTGTGTATTGCTTTGGCACAGTCCACTGTCTCTGTCCTACATGAAACTTTGATATGTAAACTGATGTTTCAAAGTTGTCCTGTTGTTCTATTGTGTAAGTGGTAGTTCTATAGGGTGTGTTGGAAATAAAACCTATAACCAGACCACAGTCCCAAAGTGCTGTAATTTTGCTCTCACACTAGACCTTTGCTTTCTGTGGAAAAGTATCAAAGACAATATTAAATTTGGGGATTTTGTTTTGTGGACATTAGTGAGTTGTGGAGTTACAGGTTGTGTGTAGTTGTGTAGAGATGCTGCAGATGGTGAACTGCTCATTAACAGATCAGTAACTGGTGTGTTCCTACAGGCTGCAGGCTGAAGGGGACCAGTGGTTTAAAAGACATCACTGCAGACACAGGAGGCTCAGTATTGCTGCCCTGCTCCTGCACTGACCTCCACACCACACCTCAGACATTCACATGGGAGAAATACATAAATGAAAGTAAATATGTAGTGATATCTCCTGAGAGTGATCAGTACAAAGACAGAGTTCAGCTGGTTATTGATCAGTCTTCAGGAAATCTCTCTCTGCTCATATCACACCTGACTGTAGAGGATGGAGGAGATTACAGGTGTAGTGTTAAAGAGAGTGAATACAGACAGTTCAGACTCACTGTTGAAGGTAAATGACTCATGTTTATACCCAATGCTACTTCAGTGATAATCTCATGACAGATTAATCTGATGTTGTAACAGCAATGCAATATGTTGATGTTTCTTCATTCTCCAGGTTGCCTGAAGAATCAGCAGACAGTGAGTGTGACTGGATACGTGGGACAGTCTGTCCTTCTGCCCTGCTCCTGTTCTCATCTACAAGCCAAACAACACAGTCTCAGATGGAGCTTTTATAAAGTATCTGATCAGAAAGAAATTTTCCCAAAGGACCAGACAAATCGCTACACAGACAGAGTTCAGCTCTTTAATGATCATCATCCAGGAAATCTCTCTCTACTCATATCACACCTGACTGTAGAGGATGGAGGAACGTACAGGTGTCAGATCAGCAATGCTGCGGATGCAAATGTCAAACTTGTAGTAAAAGGTAAAATCGATTTCTATAATTAAAGCTCATGTGAAGCTCACTAGGATATGTAGGTAGGGAAATAGACATGGAATATTAAGATGGAAAAACACTCATGGGAAGACCCTTCTATGTGGGGTTTTTAATTAGAAACTAAAAACGAAGCTAAATGTGGCGAGGTGATGGGGGCTGGATCAAACTCCGCCGATCCCCTGATTTAACAACTGTAGCCAATTACGCCACCTTGGGAATTGCACCCAAGGAAATAAACAACCCTAGTTATTAAATTAACTAATTCACTCACAGACAATCATAGCAATTGAAAATTTATTTATAACAATAATAAATAGTTGCAACATCAAGGAACTACTACACTAAGAATGATGCACATTAAAATCTACAATCATCAACTTGGAGCTGGAGCTTACCAGTGGATGGCAGACTAAAAGAGAGAAGGGGATGAACATCCCAGCAAGAGTCACCCCAAACACACGTGAATCCCACCCCCACACACAATTCACTATGACGATCGGCACAAGCGGGTGACCAACACGCACACGGGAAATGGAAAACAACCCCAATACGTCGCACTGCCACCACCGGTAGCTCACAGCTCTACAAGATTGGGAATGTAATTAAAATAAAACACAGTCAGCAATATAACAGGAAGAGAGAGAAAGAGACAAACAACTTACAATATAAAAGGAAATTCTCAGATAGAATGCATCCACCGCAGCAATATGGCAAAGCAACCCGCCGACAAAGCAGCAGTCATGCGACACAGCGGTGAGGCATAATGCATATAATCACCCACTAACAGTAGAGCAAAAATAAACTAAAAATAAATAAAAGTAGCAGTACTCATGCAACGCAATATTCATGCAAAGCAGAGTTAATAAAAAAAAAAAAGCAAATGCAAGCAAAGTTAATGCAGAGCAAAGACAAAACAAAATTAAGGCAAAACCAAAACAAAACAAGACAAAGCAGCAGGCGAAACAAAGCAGAAAGCAAGACAAAGCAGCAGCGTTCATGCACACATCTGCAGCACCCAGTTTCTAATATCAGAATGGAACAATCAACAGGTACATACCACAAAGAATTATAAAATGTACTAAGTAAAAAAGTACATACCTGTCCCAAAACGTTAGATGAACAACCACTAACAATCCCGGTTACCACCAGGACATACAGGAAACGAGCCACTTACCGACACCAGTAGGCCAATGTTGTTCAAACGGAAACCCAAAACTCTAAGTGAAAACTATGACAGGCAACAATAAGTGCCCGAAGCAATGATCACAGAAAAATTAGGATATAGCGTTCATACCTGAACCGAAACCGGAAATTCGGCGTGCAGCAAAAAGGCACGCGCTCTGAAACGGAAGCGGAAATCAGACGTGCAACGAAGCGATGTGCACTCCACTCGAAGGAGAGTCAGCAATAAGGGGAATCACTGTTGAGGAATCCAAAATGACTCTTCAAAAACCAATTTAAACAATTGCCTCTGCCCATTAGCATAGACCAAAAGATAGCAACTAGCATCCATACCTGATATGAAAGTGACAGTCAGGCGCACTAAACAGCACGCGTGCACTCTACAAAGGAGGATTAGTAGGAGAAGACCTCACCATTAACGAGTCCAGAGGAAACCTAGAAACCATTTGAATGAGTACCACAGTCCATAAGCATAGCCAAGCAACTGCGAGGGGCATTCTTACCTGTGGCAACCCGGAAGTCAGGTACACAACCAAAAAGGGGCGGGCACTATGTGAGAGAAAGCGCTCTTCAACCACCTTTATTGCAGTCCACAGGCGAGCCGATTGGCTAGTGCTGGAATGAACTGAAACACTAACCAGGTGACCCGGAAGTCCTTCAACTGAGGTTATGGCAGTATACATAAAACAGTGCAACTTGTTCTGAATGAGGCATCCCAGTAATAAAGATAACCCACATGATGAAGTCACAGCTCGTCCTGCTACATAAAGAAAACTGAAATCACAAAATAAACAGAGCTCTGCCATCCGGGCCAGACCAGACGGGGCTCTAGAAACTAAAAATTTAAAGTTCTTTCCTTGTGGGGCCTACTGTATATGTTTAATGCTTGCACTTAACCTGAGAGCGCACACTTAAGGGTTAGCTTGCCACCCTCTCTCTCGTCAGTGTCTTAAGAAGTCAGAGGCTGGGTCTTTGCCTTTCACACAATCACAGCTTGCAGCTTTACACAATCAAAAGACTTAAGTTTGTATGAAATGTGAATGTGAATGACTCAAAATGCTAAGATTGTCCCTGATGAGCAAGCCGAGGACGACGGTGGCAAGGAAAAACTCCCTGAGATGCATAATGGGAAGAAACCATTGAGAGGAACCAGACTCAACAGGGAACCCATCCTCATCTGGATGAAAATGCATTTGAGGAGCTATCTTGGTGTTCATCTTCATCATCATTAACATCTGTATACATGGCGCAATATTGGATAGAGATTCTCTTTTAAATTCACGCATGGACAGGGAGTAGTGGGTGCAGGAGTGGGCAGGAAATGGAGAGACAGAAGGAGAGGTGGGAGTAGATATATTGGAAGAAACTTTCATCAAATGACCAGGTGGGGTTTGGTTTCTGCAAAGACATTAAGAGTTTAGAGTTTTGAATAGGCATCCTCCATACTGACCAATAAGCATAAATAATATATATTTTTTCAATTATAGTATTATGTGTGCAGATAATATGTGCAGCTGCACTATAGTGTTAGACAATAATTCAGTACAGGTGATTAATCTGACCAATCAGAAAGAGATTTCTGTATCCTCATGTGTCCTTTTTACTTCTCTTCTGTTCCACACAGAGACTCCCACAAACCCGCGTCCTCACTACACCACCATCATCATCTGTACTGCTGCTGGG
>JAAGKR010007450.1:0-24458 GCA_011419295.1 Clarias macrocephalus | reverse complement strand
TACTCACCAGTAAACTACAGCTTTTACAAAAGACAAGCCCTAAGTAAATTTATAACACACCTTAAGCCATGACACAGTGTGACCACGGAAGCATCTGCCTGAGCTCCGGCATCCCTCGCCATCTCCGGCTACTACCCCCAAGAGTGTGATCAAAGCATTGCACGTTTTTTTTTTCTTTCTTTTCTTTTTTTTTCTTCCATGCACCGCTGGCTAACAGCTCCACTCCTTATAATAACTAATAACTGATAATATAAATAATAACTGACGCGCAGAGATGAGTGGTAACTGAGTACATTCAGTTTGTTACTGAAATTAAGTCCATATGTATTTCATGTGTCTGAACTTTCTTTATGTATTTTTTTTAGAGGATATTTTTTTATTTTACTCTATTTAATAGTAAACAAATATTTGTACTCTTACTAAACTACATTTCTTCCTGGCTTAGTGTTACCTTACCACAGTGCTGTATAATGCAGTATTTAAAATGGGAATTTCGCCACCTGCTGGCAATCATGTATAATTGTGTGACTTGATAATGTCGCTGGTGTTTGAAATAGAAGCGGAGGTGAGAGAGAGAGACAGCATGCGCACATACATGTAACCCACATTCCCGCACACTCACAAAGTTTGTGTGTGTGTGTGTGTGTGTGTGTGTGTGTGTGTGTAATAACATGTTATTAATGTTCTGTTACAGCAGGATGATGTGACGTACTCGACTGTAGTCCACAGTAACACCGTGAGAGCAGCACACACTCCAGTGGCATCAGACGATTCTACAGTATACGCCAGCATCAAAACTAATGAAGCTCTCTGATAAAACAGTGTGTGTGTGTCTCAGGGGTCGTCTTTTAGGAAAGCATTCATAGCTAAAGAAGCTCTGTCTCGCTGGGGCTGAGGGGATTTCTGGGATGTAAAAACAGAAACCTAATACAAGGAAACTATACAGAATCACTTGTATATCTTTGATATGACATGATTCTTCATCTATATATGCATCTGCAACAACAACAACAACAACAACAACAACAACAACAACAAAAAACCCTTCACAGCTTTACATAAAATATAAGTGCTTAGAATTTTTGTGCATTTTGTTTTTTCATTTTTGTGAAGTTCAAGGTGAACTGTCTTTTTATTTCAATAAATGTGGAACACTCAAAGCATGACATTTCTATTATTTTGGTCACAGAATCACCTTAAAATCACCAGAAAAAATGTGATTATGTAAGTTTGTGCTATTTTGTTTATTATGTAACCCATTTTTATTACTTTTTTTTTTACTTATATATGGATATATACCTATACCTATATACAGTATAGACATATTTGTGGAGTGATTGAAATAAATGAAATAAAATTCAGTTCATCACATTGCTGTGTTGAAATAAATCATCCATCACTCTATACTGCACAACCCTGAGCTCTATATATGTTTATTAAAAAAAGGGGGCTAAAACTCTCTGAGTTTTAAGGGCTATTACATAAACTCAGTTACTGGATGTTATAGAACAGAAATAAAAGATTTTGTCAAGAGATTGTTCAGTGATGTCTTGCTAATTTTGTACTTCCTTTATCTGTGCTTCCTGTAAAGATCTGAATGATGTAAAGTGCTAAAATTGCAGTGTGTGATCTGGAGTGTGTGTTCATTATGATGAGACACGGTGCAGCAGTGGGTCAGTGTGTGTTTAGCTCTAATTCTCTCTTTGGATTAATGTGTGTGTTTGGGTCCTCAGTAAGAATGCAGGTGTGTTTTCTTCTCCTCCTCATACAGCTTCATGTCACTGAAGGTGAGTCGCTGTTCTCTCTCTCTCTCTCTCTCTCTCTCTCTCTCCTTCCTATAAATGGCAGTTGAAACATTTTTGCTATAGTCAATCAATCCACAATCACCCTAGACCTTTGCCTTCTGTAGGAACATATCATTGTCATGGTCTCTCTCTAACAATATGTTTCAAATACAGTACTGTATGTAGGTTTGATTCTAAATCTTGTAATATAAGCATATGCATGACATTTTGAAAATTTGGGAGTTTTACTTAAATATAATCATGAGAAAATGTTCATTATGAGCCTTTCATCAAAACTTCTTAACACTTATTAAATAAGAACTTTGTGCCAGAGCTTTGTTAATCCCCGTCTATGTCCTGGGTTCATGTACAATGCTGAGTCTCCGTCATTATGATTGGTGTTGTGGTTGTTCCTGCTTTCTCGAGGTTCTTACAGTGTCATACACATGCTTATGTTACAAGATTTAGAACCAATCCATGGCCTGTGCCTAGTGTACACTGTTCTCAGAATGTGAGGATGATGTCTCTAAACTGCTTGTGTCTTCACACCCTCACTTGCTCTCCTAGCAATTGGCCTCTTTGTGTCACTAAAATAGAAGTGCAGTTCCAGTGTAAAACGGACTTGCCATGTATCTCTTCGATGTCTTTTGTTGGAGATTTTTCTCTTCCACTATTAATGCCAATTACACTTAAAACATAACCTGTAACTCAAATTATAATAGTATCAAAAAAGGACTCAGCAGTCAGTTGATCTGGATGAAGTAAGCTGAAGTTTATTGCAGCAATAAAAGCTTAACTGAACCAACCCAATGCCAGTTTAAGAACAATCAAAGAGCAGACTGAAAAGCAGCTCAATGCACACACCAAGGGAGGGACTCAAACCCAAGAGTTGGCCGAGGGAGGGACTCAAACCCAAGAGTTGGCCGAGGGAGGGACTCAAACCCAAGAGTTGGCCGAGGGAGGGACTCAAACCCAAGAGTTGGCCGAGGGAGGGACTCAAACCCAAGAGTTGACCGAGGGAGGGACTCAAACCCAAGAGTTGGCCGAGGGAGGGACTCAAACCCAAGAGTTGACCGAGGGAGGGACTCAAACCCAAGAGTTGGCCGAGGGAGGGACTCAAACCCTGTCTCCTCCCTTGGATTTCTTTTTTTAACTTCCTTTTGCCAAAATTGGCACCAATTGACTCTTCACTTTTTCTGGAATATTTCCACCATTTTTTATTACATCAGTGTTCCTGTCACATGACTACATATCTAGTTTATATCACATGATTATATTTTCTCCCAGTATAATCCTTTCCTCCTTGTTTTATATTTCTATTATCTTTTATCTTTTTATTTTCATTAAATTTATATATTGCACATTAGCACTCTCTTTGTCTGTCCAGTTTTGGTTATTATGACGTTATCATAATTTGTGACGAATGGACATGAGTACCTTGTAGACATTAGTAAATATTGGAGTTTTGTGTAGTTGTATAAAGTTGCTGCAGATGATGAACTGCTCATTACCTGGTGTGTTCCTACAGGCTGCAGGCTGGAAGGAAACAGAGATCTAACACCCATCACTGCATACACAGGAGGCTCAGTACTGCTGCCCTGCTCCTGCACTGACCTCCACACCACACCTGAGACATTCACATGGGAGAAACACACAAACGAAAGGAAATGGGCAGTGATACCTCCTGAGAGTGATCAGTACAAAGACAGAGTTCAGCTGGTTAATGATCAGTCTTCAGGAAATCTCTCTCTGCTCATATCACACCTGACTGTAGACGATGGAGGACATTACAAGTGCAGTCTTAACAAAAGTGAATACATATATATCAGACTCACTGTTGAAGGTAAATGACTCATGTTTATACCCAATGCTACTTCAGTGATAATCTCATGACAGATTAATCTGATGTTGTAACAGCAATGCAATATGTTGATGTTTCTTCATTCTCCAGGTTGCAGACTGAATCAGCAGACAGTGTATGTGACTGGACACGTGGGACAGTCTGTCCTTCTGCCCTGCTCCTGCATTCATCTACAAGCCAAACCACACAGTCTCAGATGGAGCTTTTTGAAAGAATCTAATCACATAATTATACTCCCAAAGAACCAGACAAACCGCTACACACACAGAGTTCAGCTCTTTAATGATCATCATGCAGGAAATCTCTCTCTACTCATATCACACCTGACTGTAGAGGATGGAGGAGATTATATGTGTCAGATCAACAACACTACACAAGCAAACATCAAACTTATAGTAAGAGGTAAAATGACTTTTTGTATTTAAAGCCCACGTGTAGCTCACTACAGTATGTAGCTAAGGAGATGAAATATTTTAATACATGTGAAATGCTATGAATTAAATAAAATGACTTGGCATACAGTAAGTTTATCCCAATTTTTATTATAAAATAAATAATATTAGAATCAGATGAAAAGTTTCTGCTTTGTGTTCTGTCTCGTATTTTAATAAGACGACACTGAGTTTACACACTTGTGGTCTGCCTTCACTTACTGCACATCATTAATCTTATTAAACCTTTCTCTCCTTTTACCTAATCCCAAACCAGGTGCCACACACACCATTAATAAACGACAAGTAATTGTCTTTCACCTGGAAGCACTTGTACATCATTATGATAGGGCTGGATATCTGATGGATTGTATCTTCTCCTAAGAAATTATACAGAAAACATCACACCTGCAAACCTTGTACCACTACTTCCATCAAGTTTTTTTTACTTAAAAAGTGTGAAATTCAATGTAACAGGTAAACGTTGCTACAGTAATGATTTGACTGATATTAATAATAATGTCTCTCCAGAGTCTCTTCCCTTCGTCCCCTTCGCCGTGGTGACTGTGATCTTTCTGCACGTCGTCGTAGCTGTGGTCTATTGCAGCACCAGAAAGAAAAGTACACCTGTTTTCAGGCTCTTATGATGTTAATATTAATGAAAATGTACCATTCACTTACCTTACAGTTTAGTTCCCGGAGATGAGTTTTTCCTGTTTATTTTACTCACCAGGTCCTGATAGAGCTCTTTACAGCAGAGCTGATGGAGATGAAACAGTGAGTCTGCAGTACAGAAGAACATAATCTGCTGATAATGAAACATTCTCTAAATAGTTTAACTTCATTTTCTTTTAATTGATAATTTATTTTTTTCCCAAGTCTTTTAGACTTTCATCATTTAATATCATGTTTATAATATATTAACTTAATGAAAGAATATGTTTGTGTTTTTATATATAAAAGTTCACTTTGTTGTTTCACTTTTATAATATTGACATTTAAAACGTGGAACTTTGTATTTATTTTCTCCAAAAATGCTGTAATATACTTGGTCCTGTGCTGGAAAAGGTAATATAGTTTAGCATTTGTGTATATATATATATATATATTTTTTTTTTGGCATATAATAATAATGATAATAAGACGAAGAACTTTTTCAATCTTCTTAATTATGCCAATTTACTAATATTCCACTGTTTTAATGATGTTTAAAATGCTGGGCTGTGTACACAGACTGTGATGATCTATGAGATCACTGGATTACATATTTTTACATCTGAAAGTTGCATTTCTTGTGAATGTGAATGTGAGATTTTACTCTTCAGATTGTACTCACAGAGATAAGTTATATAACAGTTAATTTTTTGTACAAATGAAAGTGTCAGCTAGTCTGACTAAACATTTAACCACTGTTTTTTTTTATTTTTATTTTTTAGAATTGTACAGTAAATGTCAATAGCTTGGATTTTTCATGTTTGTTGTATAAAATGCTCAAATAAGAAATGACCATCAGATTAGTATTTCTTCAATACAACATATACTGACTTTTTTTTTATGACTTAAGCTCTACTTACAATTATAAACTGTGGTAATTGCAGCTGCTTCGCAAAATGTCTCTTTGAGCCACCATGACCCATGGGACCCATGACCATGACCCACAAAAGTATCCATAGTTGACTATTATTTCCCCTCATATGAGTGGGGGACCAGGTTTGAAAAAGGCCTCGTATCGAAATTCTCTCTGTTAGTGGATCTGCTGCTACTCAAACCGATTTCACTGTTTCAGTTGGGACTCGTGTCCCTGACTCAGTTTACTGTTATTCAATTTTTATAACTTTTTAATACTAGCCAGTGTTTTTCTCTTATGTATCTGTCACTTGTATGCATTTTATTCATGCAACAGATTGAACTGTGTTTTGCCGTGAGTTTGTTGTGGTTTGTCCACCTTCAACTGATATGAGTTAATGAGTGTTGCTCAAAAATTCATTCATACTTTTATAATTGTTAGCTAAACAGCTATATACTGTATCAACTATTATACATAACTATTAAATTAAAACATGGTTTAAAAGTGATCATTAAGTGTCTGAGGTTATGTGGAGCAGAAGACTTGCTGCTTTGGTTCTGCATGGTGAGTGTGACAGAGAGGAAAGATTGTACAGATGGCATCAATTGATGATGTCACTCATCTTCCAGGCTCCACAGAGGCGACCCCTTGGCCCTGGGCTCCGCCCTCCTGCTACACAGGATATGCCCTTAGTGATGTATAATACATGACACACAGTTTTTGCATTTGCATTATGCTTAATCACACATCACTAAATGTTACATCACTTACTCTTGTGAATATTTTGTTCCTTAGTAAGTGTTTGGGTTTTGTGGGTGTTTATCTGTAGTGTCTCACTTGGCCTATTTGTGGGTTTCTGTTCTCTGCAGGTCAAAAACAATTGCTGGTAAGTTTGCACCTCCTGTGATAAATATATTTAACTACATTTGAAATAGATAATAGTTTATTGCCATTAGAAAATTTTATGTTTAATTTATTATCTTTAAAACAGTTATTATCTTTCTCAGTTCTGTTGGTCAGCAATGAACTGATAATTTTAGCTCTTCCTGTTTCACTTCCTGTGAAGGTGCGAATATAATGTGCTATTCTTGCAGTGTGTGTGATCTGTAGTGTGTGTTCATGATGATGAGACACGGTGCAGCAGTTGGTCAGTGTGTGTTTAGCTCTAATTCTCTCTTTGGATTAATGTGTGTGTTTGGGTCCTCAGTAAGAATGCAGGTGTGTTTTCTTCTCCTCCTCATACAGCTTCATGTCACTGAAGGTGAGTCTGCTGTTCTCTCTCTCTCTCTCTCTCTCTCTCTCTCTCTCTCTCTCTCTCTGTCACACACACATGCGTTATGTTAGAAAATACTTTATTTCAGAATTTACCACTGAAAGCCTTTGAATCATGGAATCATGCCGTGAACTAAGTTATGAGACAGAAGAATAATGTACACACTAAGCTGTGTTGTTTTGGAGTTGTACTGTTCACCATCAAACGAAACGTAAATATAAAAATGGGATGATTATAATTAAAATTAATAATATGATTTATAATTTTTATTAATTTAAAAAGAAATTTGTACCAGAGCTTTATTAATCCATGTCTATACTCTGAATACTACAGGATTTAAAGCCAATCATTGTAAAGACGCTTGAAACACTGGGGTGTGTCCACTGTTGACAGAATGTGGGGATGATGTCACTAAACTGCTGACCCATGTGGTGTGTGTTCACACTGTCACTTCCTCCAGCAGCAGTCCCTCCTCCTCTCACCTTCACACACACACACACACACACACACACACACACACACACACACACACACACACACACACACACACACACACTAATGGAAACACTGCTCTGTCTGGATTCGTTTTAATGATAAAGTGTAGATTCATTTGTTTTATTTTTACTTTACAGCAGTGATTCTGTTACTGTGTGACCACTCGAGTATCATTAGAGACGTTTCTTGTTAATTTTCCTGATGATGCAGTGTTTCCATTTGTGAGTGTGTGTGTGTGTGTGTGTGTGTGTGTGTGTGTGTGTGTGTGTGTGTGTGTGTGTGTGTGTGTGTAAAAGTCATCCCACACAGTAGTCTTCCCCCCCTCTAAAATAAGAGAGGTGGAAGGGGGTATGATGTCATCTCCTCTTACTTTAGCTTCACAAACACACACACACAGCATGTGCGTGCATAAACACACACATATACAGTGCGTGCGCACATACACATATACACAGCGAGAGGAGAGGGAGGGAGGAGGGGAGTCATTACATACACAGCGTGTGCACTAACAGAAGCACTTATCTGTCTGGGTTTATTTTTACTTTTTTCAAAGATAAAGTGCAGGTTAATTAATTTTTTTTTTTTTTTACTTAATATTTTGTATGAATTATTTCTATGTATTGGAACATGGTTCCGGAACAAATTATTCTTGCAATCCAAGATATACAGTACAGAGCAAAAGTTTGGACACCCCTTCTCATTCAGCCAGTTTTCTTTCTTGTGTTCTTTCTTGTGTTCTTAGCCCAAACGCGTCTCTTCTGCTTGTTGCCTGTCCTTAGCAGTGGTTTCCTAGCAGATCTTCTACCATGAAGGCCTGATTCACACAGTCTCCTCTTAACAGTTGTTCTAGAGACGTGTCTGCTGCTAGAACTCTGTGTGCCATTGACCTGCTCTCTGATCTGAGCTGCTGTTAACCTGCGATTTCTGAGGCTGGTGACTCGGATGAACTTATCCTCCGCAGCAGAGGCGACTCTCGGTCTTCCTTTCCTGGGCCGGTCCGCATGTGAGCCAGTTTCTTTGTAGCGCTTGATGGTTTTTGTGACTGCACTTGGGGACACGTTCAAAGTTTTCCCAATTTTTCGGACTGACTGACCTTCATTTCTTAAAGTAATGATGCCACTCGTTTTTCTTTACTTAGCTGCTTTTTTCTTGCCATAATACAAATTCAACCTCTTTAAATGAGAAGGTGTGTCCAAACTTTTGGTCTGTACTGTATATATATACACATGTCCCGCTGTTTGTGTAATTTGGTGCTGTTTTAAACCTCATGCTGTGTTCGTTTGTGGTTCACACTCATAATGTTCCCAGGCACTTTTGACCAGAGCATTTTATTTCATAAAAAATCCAAAAGAATACATAGATTATAATATAATGTTGTATTAGATCTCTTTTAATCAACTTTAGCTCTTGTAAACATTATATGTTTTGAACATGTATTTGCTGTATATGTCCTGCAGGACTCATTTACCTGAGCTCAAACCACTTGCTTTTTTAAAGGAAAAACACATCATAAAGATATTATTTTGACTATAACAAATACTAAAATGAGTCCTATTTTCCTGTTTATCATAGAGGACGTCACTGAAATGTTTATCAAAATAACTTTTTTGTAACCAGTTAAACTTTTTAAACTGCGGCACAAAATAACAACTTTTATGTTGACCGGTATGATTTATTCATTGAAAACAAAAACCCAAAAAATGTACACAGGTAGAACATAATATATATTATAAATATAATGAAACTGTATGAACCTTTTTACAATTTTGAAGTAGCCTTGCAGTCATTTCTAGGACCCCCCACTTCCTTAGTTTATCTCCCCAATAGTCAGTTTGCCTGTGTACATGTTCCAGGCATAACATGTCTTTGCATGACATGCTGCCCATATCTTTATACCATGCTAAGATGGTTTGTTAGGCAAACAGTATATTGCTTAAATGGGCACCGTCCCCTACAACTGACAAGATGCTCAACAGTGATGTCAGGACCTGATTTGTAAATGAGTGGCAGGTGCTCCATCCACTAATTCCCAGGTCGCCTCATTGACTTTGGGCTGCTCTTGTGTGGTGGTCATCAAAGCAAGTCACACATGACAGAATATGAAAGGTCTACAAGGACATTGTAGTGTAAAAAATGCCTGACCAGTGTCCGGATCTCATTAACTAGATTCTTATCCTTTGCTGGATCTGTGGACAGCACACAAATTGTGCACATGTGCGTGCATGCATGTTTGTGTGTTTATATGTGGGAACGGAGTGTAGAAATGTGCTTGCACTCTGTTTTTTACACTAATTGAAATCCTGCCCATTCATTTCCAATAACTGGTCATTTTTGACCGGGAACACCATGAGTGTATAAAAGTTCCAGAAAACACACAAATTTTTATTTGAATATTTAAAATGTATCTTATATGTTTAAATGCCACATGCAAACAAACTCACCGAACCTCTTGAGAAATGGATCACATTTACTGCACTGTTTTTAGAGAGGAACCTTGTAAATCGGTCAGATTTGGCTGGAACACGGCATGAGCGTTAATGCAATAATTTCCCTCACAAGATCAATAAAGTATCCGTCCACCCATCCATCCAAAAAGTATTTGCTCACCTGCCTTCACATGAATATGAACTTGAGTAACCTCCAATTCCAAATCCATAGGGTTTAAACAACGGTGAAATTAGCCAGAGTAGTGTGAAAGATTTATGCACACACAGTAAACTTATAATATATATTTTGTGACTCAGCTGCATGACATTATCTTAATCAGACTGCTCTAATCACAACTGTTTCAAGCCCATATAATACAGCTGTGTAAAATGGTCATCATCTGATCCAAATTATTTTGATAAACAAAGCAAAACTGTAGAGAGCAGAAGACCATTTTGTTTGCAAAGGAGGGAGTAAAATGTAAAGAAATAATTAAAGTGAAAATATTCTTCTTCTACTTTTTTTGATTAGTTGATTCTTCTTGAGTCAGCTGGTACTATAGGCCACATAACGGGAGTGTTGTAAATAAAGTTTTACAAGTAAAACGATCGAGTTGTTTGATTTGAATTTAATCAACATCATCTACCAATGAGCTATGTGTAAAATTAGACAAGTAAATAAAAACGTAATTTACAAAAATGGTGGAACCTTGGATTACGAACATAATTTGTTCCAGAAGCGGGCTCGTATAAAAAAAAAAAAAAAATATATATATATATATATATATATATATATATATATATATATATATATATATATATATATATAATTTTCCCATAGGAAATAATGGAAACTCAATTTATTCATTACACAGCACAAAAAAATTATTCATACAAAATAATAAGTAAAATAAAACAAATGAACCTGCACTTTACTTTTAAAAAAGTAAAAAAAAATCCTGACAGAGAAGTGTTTCCATTTGTGCGCGCAGGCGCTGTGTATTTATGTGTGATTGTGTGTGTGAAACTAAAGTAAGAGGAGAGGAGGGATGAGCCCCTTCCCTCTCCCTCTTCTCATCGTAGACAGTAACCGTTCCTCCTCTCTTATTTGAGTTTCACACACACACACACACACACACACACACACACACACACACACACACACACACACACACACACACACACAACGGAAACACTGTTTTATCGTGAAAATAAACAAGAAATCTCTCTAATGACAAAGTCTGTAATGTAATGTAATGTAATGTGTGTGTGTGTGTGTGTGTGTGTGTGTGTGTGTGTGTGTGTGTGTGTGTGTGTGTGTGTGAAGGTGAGGGGAGAAGAAGTGTGTGTGTGTGTGTGTGTGTGTGTGTGTGTGTGTGTGTGTGGGGCAGGGGAGGGTGGATGGGTGGGTGGAGGCGCGGGGCGGGGAGGAGGGGTGTGTGTGAAGGGGAATGTCAAATGACGTGCACACACAGTTGCAGTGCGGGCTAGAGAAAATGGATCTTTAACCTGAGACTTGCTTTTGCTTTACATGTGTGCACATGTCTGTTATAATAAACAGTACACACCCGCTGTACACACACGCATAAAAACACAAAATAAAAGATGTAGTCACAGTGTTATAGTAAACAGTGAACACATGCACGGATGTTGATTATACCAGCAAGAGATGGGCACTAAGACGCAGCAGGGGAGACGATTACCCACAATTCTGCAGCGCAAGAAAGAGAAAAATAGTCAGCTCAGTTGTGATCACGTGAAGCTCAGCATCAAAACACTCGTAAACCAGGACTCGTTTTTCAAGTTTTTTTTTTTTTTTTTAATCTTTGCTCGTCCTGTGGACAGTCCGAGGTTTCACTGTAATTCATTATTTACAATGCTTCCTTTACATAATTACTTTATTTTAATTTCCTATAACTTTCTTTTGATCCTGTAAAGCTTTGAGACAATGACCATTTAAAAGCACTAGACAAATAAAGTTGAATTAAATTCCATGTGGCCAGTAGCGCCAGCTGATTAAAGAAGAAACACACAATCAGAAGTAATGTGTATAAGTCTGTGATTGCCTAGTTTTGTGGCAGTTTTGGACAATGTTGTGCAAGTGTACAAGCAGAGTCGATTGCACAAAAGGATGTTGCGTGCATGCGCGGAAAACATGTTTAGCATGCAGGGGAGACACTTCACGCACAGAACTTAGGTGTTTCATGCAAAGGGAAGACACTGCATGTGCAGAACCTGACTGTTGCATGCACAGGGAAGACACAGGGCGTGCAGAACAGAGCTGTTGAGCACACAGTGCTTTGTCTGTCCTCAAAATGTCAAAACTCTGGAATGTGGCAGGAATATAATGCAATATAAGAGCAGAGTTTGATTTATTATTTCCAACACTGTCACAGTCACCTGAGGAGATAGCATACGACATGTCTATTAATGGACCAGTTACATGCCGCATGCGATGTTAAAATGTAAAAATAATAATAATGTTCTCCATTTCTGTCCAAACGTATCTTTTATGAGCTCTGGGTCACTCAATATTACTAAAATGTTGAGTGATCTAACCTGATTTCCTTGCTACTCCTAACCAGTTAGGCCATCTCCAAAGCTTTCCTACAGTTTAGTGGAGATAGGAGTGCTTTTGTGTTTAAAGAATCTTGAAAGTAGAAGCCAAAATTGTTGGCAACTTAGGAGCGATTTCCTACTCTGAGATGCTAAGTAAATATGGGCCGAGGATGCTATGCAGGCCAGTCAAGTTCTTCCGCACCAAACTTGCTCCTTCACGTCCTCGTGGACCTTACTGTGTGCACTGGAGCACAGTCATCTTGGAACTGGTGTGTGGTTGTTTTTCAGGAGTTGGGCTCATCCCCTTGCTTCCAGTAATAGGAACTCTTAATGTTTCAGCATACCAACACATTTTGAAAAATGTTATTCTCCCAACTTGTTTCCACAGTTTCCCTTTCCTGTTCCAACATGACTGCACACCAGGATTTGCGTGTTTCTCTGCATTACCGTGCTTTGGACTTTTTTTTGTATTTCACATTTCTGCCCTATCAATAATGTTCTATAATTGTTCACTTCCTGTGTTAGCACTTCCTGTCCAAGTGCTGAACTTGCTGCTCAAATTTGGTTATATTAAAGTCTGTTATTGTGAATTGTGGATATCATTTACATTTCTGTGTAAACTACAGTATGTGTGAATCCTTCAGGCAAGCTTTCAAAACAAGAATAAATACATAACAGACTTGTAAATGTATCCATTTAGAGAATGTTATTTGTTCTATATTTCATATTCAGTTACATAGCCAGATTAGACATTAGTGAGTTCTGAACAATACAGTACATGCTGCTCTTAGTTCTATACAATTGCGGCAGATGGTGATGGTGTTTAACTAGTGTTTTCCTACAGGCTGCAGACTGGAAGGAAACAGAGAGACAACACACATCACTGCACACACAGGAGACTCAGTACTGCTGCCCTGCTCCTGCACTGACCTCCACACCACACCTGAGACATTCACATGGTGGAAATACACAACAAATGTAAATGAATATGTAGAGATATCTCCTGAGAGTGAGCAGTACAAAGACAGATTTCAGCTGGTTAATGATCAGTCTTCAGGAAATCTCTCTCTGCTCATATCACACCTGACTGTAGATGATGGAGGAGATTACAGGTGTAGAGTTACAGCAAGCGAAATCCGAGATGTCAGACTCAATGTTGAAGGTAAATGACTCATTTTTATGCACAATGCTACATCAGTGATAATCTCATGACAGATTAATCTGATGTGGTAAATTGACCAGATAGTCACACTCCTGATTAACAGACCACCTACACATTGAATTAGCAGTTTATTGTACTATTTTGGCATCTTATAGAATAAGCTTTTTTTCTTTTAATGTAGTTAACCAATAGATTTTGAACATTGATTATACATAGATTGTAACAATGTAACTTGTTGTAACAATGTTTTTCATTTTCTAACTTTTTGTGTTTAATGTTCACATCTAATAGTACAGTATTTAAACTATAGTATATTTTCTGTACTGATTAGATTTAAAATAATAATATTTATAGTATTGAACGTTATCTGATTTTTTTTATGCAATATGTGACAAAACACAGTATTTTTTGTTTTGTATTTACTTAGTTAAGTGTAATTCAGTAACTAACTGAGTCAAATGAATCTGTATAATTCATACTTATCTCTTCTTTGCCTTTCGGGTGTTCCCTTTCAGGGGTCACCACAGCGAATAATCTGCCTTCATCTAACCCTATCCTCTACATGCTCTTCTCTCACATCAACTGTCCTCTCTCATTACATCCATAAATCTCCTCTTTGGTCCTCCTGTCTGGCCCCCCTCAGCATCCTTCCACCAATACATTCACAATCTCCCCTCTGAACATGTCCAAACCATCACAATCTGGCCTCTCTGATTTCATCTAGAAAAAAGTGGGTTGTCTATCTGGTGGACTCATTCTTTATCCTATCCATCCTTGTCACTCCCAAAGAGAACAGCAACATCTTCATCTCTGCTACCTCCAGCTCTGCCCCCTGTCTTTTCTTCATTGCCACTGTCTGTATGTCATAGAACATTGCTAGTCTCATCACTGTCTTGAACATTGTTCCTTTCATTCTCTCTGATACTCTTTTACCACACAACACACCTGATACTTTTCTCCACCTGTTCCAACCTGCCTGCACACACCTCTTCACCTCCTTTTCATACTCCCCATTACTCTGGACCACTGACCCTAAGTACTTAAAATCCTGAACCTTCTTTATCTCTGTTCCCTGTAGCCTCACCATTCCACTTGTGTCCCTCTCATTCACACACATGTATTCCGTCTTGCTGCGGCTAACCTTCATTCCTTTGCTTTCCGGAGCATACCTCATCATAGTTCATAAAGACAGCTGTTTACGCTTATCTGTCACACCATTCATTACCAGAGCAAACAAGAAGGGGCTCAGAGCCAATCAGACCCACCTCCACCTTGAACTCATCTGCCACACCTTACTGACAGATGAGTTCAAGTAGCACATCTCACTACTGTCTTATAGCTCTCATACATGTCCTGCACCACTCTAACATACTCCTCTGCCACAGCTCCTCTCTCGGCTCCCTGTCATACGCTTTCTCTAAATCTATAAGACACAATGCAACTCCCTATTGCCTTCTATGTACTTATCCAACAGCATCTTCTAAGCAAACAAGGCATCTTTTGTACTTTTTCTAGGTATGAAACCATATTGCTGCTCACAAATGCTCAACTCTGCCCTTATCCTAGCTTCCACTACTTCTTCCCACACCTTTATTGTATGGTTCATTAGCTTTATTCCTCTGTAGGGGAGCTCTGCACATCCCGCTTGTTCTTAAAAATCAGCACTACAGTATTATACTTCTTTTCTGTTCCTCTGAGATCCTCTCACTCTCCAAGATATTGTTAAACAGACTAGTCAGAAACTCTACTGCCAGCTCTCCTGAGCACTTCTATACCTCCACAGGTATGTCATCAGGATCAACTGCCTTTCCACTCTTCATATTCTTCAATTGCCTCCTTATTTTTTTCTACTTTCTGTTCCACAATATTCACCTCTTCTACTCTTCATTCTCTAATATTTTCATCAATCATCAACTCTTGAAAGTATTCCTTCTAGCTTCCGATCACCCTCCTGGCACCTGTCTACATTTCTATCAATATCTTTATTTGGCCTTCGCCACCTCTCCCTTCACCATATGTTACATCTCCCTGTACTCTTATCTACTCTCTTCACTCCTCTCAGTTTCCCACTTCCTCTAAGCTAACCTCTTTCTCTGTATACACTCCTAGACTTCCTCATTCTACCATCTCCTTGTCTCCAAGTCTCCTTGTCCACTTCTCCCTTTCCTGAAGATACATCAAGTACCCTCCTACCTCCCTGATCACATTAGCTGTAGTTGTCCAGTCAACTGAAAGCACCTCGTGACTCCTATCTTAATTCCTTTCTGAAAAATACAACATTCTTCCTTTTTCAACTTCCAGCACTTTCTCCTCTTCACCTTCCTAGCCACCAGGATCATTTCACACACCACCATCCTGTGTTGTTTAGCTACAGTCTCCCCTACCGGTACTGTTCTCTTTCATAGTCTATCTTTATCTATTTAGTGTTCTAAATGGTAATTTTAGTGTCTAGGATTTAATTAAAAATGTAAGCATTTATTTTATAGCTAAATATTATTTTATTAGCATTGGTTTACAGTGAATATTTAAGATGAACATAGACTCACCTTAGATGTTGCTAATTCACTGTTAAATGTGGTTAAATGGGTGTACGCTATACAGTGGTTAAAGCTTTGAGCTTATCAAGGTTGTGAGTTTAAATCTCAGCCCTGCCAAGTTTCTGTGGTTTACCTGCACCTGCTCAGTTGATTAAATTTTATTTTAAAATTTACATTTTATTAAGAGAAGGATTCAGTGATGAATTATTTAAAAATTTTACCTGTGATGGACTACTCAGTGCAAGGGCTTCTCATACACACACACACACACACACACACACACACACACACACACACACACACACACACACACACACACACACACACACAAACGCTGCATGCCAAACATGGGGAGAATGGCATCTTCACCCAATGCATGGCCCATAAAAGGGCCTCTCCTCTTCCACAGAGTGAGTAGAAAGTATCTGTGTGCTTTGACGGCAGGCCACTCAGTGCAGGTGCTTCTCACACACACACACTGCAAACAGTGTGCCAACTGCAGAGTTCATCTAACAAGGGGGGGTGGGCCAAAATAACTCACCTGGCCTGAAGGCTCATAAAAGCTTAGGGATTCCAGTGTCCACACAGCCTTTAAAAAGGCCCCATCGCTTCTACCTGGTGAGTAGACAGTACTTGAACTTGACCTTACACATGTCTCGTGTCTCCCTAGACTCACCTGCTTCTGAGTCCTGCTTGCCTAGGAGAAAGCTGTCGGCCATCTGGCCATCTCGCACACTCTCTGCTGTCTCTTCATATATCATGCCACCTGCTTAGCACTGATGGTTTCACCTGCGCTTTCACTGAGTGTAACTTACCCAAAGAACTGCATACTTTTGTTTCCTTGTAGAGTGCTCATTAAAAGAACTGCTGAGACATTGACCTCCACATCCCATGTGTTCTGTCTGTGGGTCAGACCCATTACATTTACACCTGTATCCTGTCTCCGCAGACTTGACAGACTTGACTCATTCCAAGTCCACTTCACCAAGAAAAAAGCTGCCAGCCTCCTACTCTCACACACACTCTGCTGTCTCTGCCTCCACCTGGCCACCTGCTTAGTGCCGCTTGTCTCACTTGCTCTGCACAAATCTGTGCAATATCAAGGACACTGTGCCATCTGAGCACCGAGCACAGGACCCGCGGCATTCACAGAGATGCCTACAGAATTACATTGCTTATAGAGCATAACTTCATTAAGTTATAGTTATAGATCATAAGTTGTTTCAAAGTGCTTACTAAAGAATCTCATTTTGTGTGACTTTAAATCTGCTTCCCATGTGTTCCTTCCATGTCATAGACCCATTATGTGGAACACCTGCTTGACATGAGCATCAAGCAACAAGGGCTCCTAGAACAGCTTTTGCAAGACGTATAGGCTTGAGCACTCCTATTTTTAGCACTTGATTTTCACAAATAGGCATATGAAACACACGTTGCACCAAGGGTGCATTTGGACAGACTCATGCAAATTACAGTAAGGTGGCTTCAACCGGATTGTCTCACATTATTCTAGGTGGCAGAATTAGTGGTGTTGGATTGTGTTTCCAGTCCCTCCCCAAAGAGGAGTGAAAAGTTATAGCCAGCAAAGTTATGAGACAGCCAGCAAACATGCAAGGGATAGCTGCACATTAACCACGCTTTCATCGAGACAAGAAAAGAAGAGGTTTCCAGGCAGAAATTCACCAAGACTCTACTCCCAGTTTTGCAAACAACTGGCTCTCTATGACAAGCCGATGCCGTCTGACTCCAAAGTAACACAAGCACCAGTCAGAGGTTTCCTTGCCAGCCATAAGTGCACAGGCGAACCAGTGTTGACGCCAACACGCTGGATAAAGGTTAACAGGGCACCGCTTCCAATGCTGCTTGACGATGGCAGTGCTGTCATGCCCCTCAGTGGTGCCGCCCAACGCACCTCTGTACAACACCATGCCCATCATCTGTGTCCATGGTGATATTTCAGCTGTGTACATCGAGGTCGAGGACTACCTGGGTTAATGAAATCTTAAAACTGCCATAATTCAGAAATTCTACTTCTACTACTACATCATGACTGGTCCAGTTTACTGCCAGTAAAAGATCCTGGTGTTCAAAGAAAGTACAGTAGCCACAGAGTGCAGCGGAGAAAGGTGACAACAGAGCAGCCGGCATGGTCGGTGCAACTACCTTTGGATGGAGGTGGATATGAAGGTGAGGCTAGTGATATCTGTATCTCAGCAGGTCAAGTAAGATAGTAGTTTCTCCCAATTAAAGTGAGAGGACCCTGCCAGGATCAGGTAGGTACCCTGGTGAGATGAAGTAGTAATGATAGAGGGTGAAGTCAGAGCAACCCCACTGTCCCAGCCAGCCTGGTAAAGAATAACTTGTTATATTATCATACTACTTATGTTGATCTTTTGCTGGTTCGCAATGCCAAAAGAGATTCCCTTTGGATGTCACTTAGGTATGACCAACACTATAAAAAAAGACTGCTTACACTTGCCGGAGCTCAACACGGAGGTTCGCAACTTCTGCATGCACTGTCCTGTGTGCCAGAAAACAGCATCATCTAAGCTCACCCGGTCTCTCTGATTCTTCTACTCATAATCAGCGTGCCACTTGGCACAGGATTGGGATGGACTTGGTTGGGCCATTGCCCAAGTCAGCAAAAAGACATGAGTACATACTCATCATTCTCGACTATGCTACACACTACTCAGAGGCTCTACCCCTGCATAAAGCTACTTTAAAAAGAGAGAGCTTATCCTGCTATTCAGCAGATTGGGACCCCCAAGGAAATTTTAATTGATCAAGGTACGCCCTTTATGTCTAAATTAATGTGTGATGTGTGCCGCCTGTTGCAGATTAAGCAGATCCGCACCTCGCTGTATCATCCATAAACCGACAGACTTGGGTGGTTCAACCAGACACTGAACTGGATACTGCGCAGAGTGGTGAATGAGAGCAGCTGCAACTGGGACCAGATGATCCAACATGTCCTGTTTGAGGTCTGAGAAACACTGCATGCCTTTCCTGGTTACACACCAACATCACCAAATAAGCCTTAGAGGAGCTGTCTTCTCTATTCCGGTCAGCTATAAAATATGTACAAGACTTGAAAAGTAACATTAGTAAAGTTCTACCTCTTATGAGTGTCACCAACCAACTTGCTGGCAAGGACCTGTGTTCTCCACGAACCAGGGGCACATAAATCTTGGGCACCACAATATCAAGACCCCTTTCAGTGGCCATTGGAAGTATCGGGTCCTGCCTGTTGGTCTCAATGGTGCCCCTGCTTATTTGTCATGATGTTATCTGCTCAAGTAGCTGGAAGCATCATTTGCACCACCTGAAACAGGTACTGGGCAAACTGAGGAAAGCAAGTGTAACAGCTAACCACAGGAAGTGTCACTTGGGGCTGACCGAGGCACAGTATCTTGGCTATATCGGACATGGTGTGTTGAAACCAAAAAAACAGGTGCGTGCCATTTTGGGGCTAGCAAACTATTATCGGATATTTGTGCCTTTCTTCTCCTCTTTGGCAGCAGAGGGGCATCCTGAGAAAGTATGCTGGACTCAATTTGAAAAATCGGTGTTCAACTAATTCAAAGCCCACCTCTCCAGTTCCCCCATCCCCTGGAACCCTGATTTTGATTGTTCGTTCTTTGTGCAAACTGATTCTTCAGAAACTGGGCTTGGGACGGTCCTGTCTCAGGAGATCGATAAAGACGAACACCCAGTCCTGTATGTAAGTAGGAAGCTATCTTCTGCTGAATGCAATTCGACCACGATAAAACAGAAGGCTCTTGCAGTAGAGGAGCTTATAATATTTAGTAGGGCAGCACTTTACCTTGAATTTGCTGGTTGGTCTCCATACAGGACTTGTCTTTTTCTGTAGTTTACAGGTTTGGTGCACAACACAGGAGGGCAGATGCCTTCCCGCAATGACATACCTTGTACATGCCGGCAGGTGCGAGCTTAAAGAGGGGGCTTGCGGTGACAGGAGGGTACACAGTACAAGCGCTTCTTGCACACACACGCACACGCACACACACACGTAAGCTGCACCACAAACGCTGTGTGCCTAACAAGGGGGCAGGACAACCCAACCCACCCAGCCAGATGTGAACCTTTCAGATAAGCCTCAACAAGAAGACATGAATACACCACCTCAGATAGTAACTTATAACTGTATTTAAATCTGATTACATCATGTTATGTGTTAAAGTTTTTATTTACTGTTGTAAATTTCTATCATGGAATTTAGTGAGTTGTGGAGTTACAGGTTGTGTGTAGTTGTGTAGAGATGCTGCAGATGGTGAACTGCTCATTAACAGATCAGTAACTGCTGTGTTCCTACAGGCTGCAGGCTGGATGTTGTAACAGCAATGCAATATTTTGATATTTCTTCATTCTCCAGGTTGTCTGAAGTATCAACAGATTGTGACTGTAATTGGATACGTGGGACAGTCTGTCCTTCTGTTCTGCTCCTGCTCTCAACTACAAGCCAAACCACACAGTCTCAGATGGATCTTTTATAAAGGATCTGATCAGAAAGAAATCTTCCCAAAGGACCAGACAAATCGCTACACAGACAGAGTTCAGCTCTTTAACGATCATCATCCAGGAAATCTCTCTCTACTCATATCACACCTGACTGTAGAGGATGGAGGATATTACAAGTGTCAGCTCAGCAACAATGACTACAAATATGTCTCAGTTGAAGTTAATGGTAAGATTATGTACAAGGTGAATCATTTCTACAATTCTTGGAGTCATTTATAACTGATTAAATATTTTTCTCTTTGCAGAGGCCACAAAAAGTATTTTAACACCTACACCAAAGACCAAAACAACTTCCAAACGAGGTATTACACACCACTGTAACACACAGTCAGGATAGTTGGTGATTAATGCATCAGCTTGGAGCGAAACTTAAATGCAACACTCAAAGAACTACATTTATCTTTTTCTTTTATTTCACAACTACAAAATCAACCCTGGTGGTCGATGATGAAATGAACACACACTTAGAAACATCTGAAAAAGGTTATGATCAATTCACTGCATTGACTTTATTAACAGTTTCTTGTAATTGGTTTATTATTTAATATTGTGTTGTACATAAATATGTCTGTTTATGTGAAAATGCTTATATTTCAATTCATGTGTAATATTGCCTTATAGCAGCTATATACTAATGTTTAATACTGATATTAATAATAATGTCTCTCCAGAGTCTCTTCCCTTTGTCCCCTTCGCTGTGGTGACTGTGATCATTCTGCACATCTTCGTAGCTGTGGTCTATTGCAGCACCAGAAAGAAAGGTACACCTGTTTCTGAGTATTGACGCTCTTCTCCTTATACTGAATGGATTTTTTACGCTTATTTAGTAAGTGACCAATTTTCGTGCATCCCTCCCCCCATTACACCCCTCCCACACACACACACTGAGAATAAGCTATTAAAAATTTTGACCCCGTCTGCATGTCAGGTCATCTTAAGAACTTGCTTTAATATTTTATGGAAATTCATTTTCCATTACTTGACCAGTTTAGCTGCTGAACTGACTGAATGTTTCTTGTTTATTTTACTCTTCATATAGACTCTCCATATAGTCTTGACAGAGTTCATTACAGCAGAGCTGATGGAGATGGAAAAGTGATTCTGCAATAGAGAAAAACATGAACAGAAGATACACATGTTTAACAGCAGCAACAATCAACACACCTGTTTACCATAGCAGACGGTTCCTGAGTTTACTGTACATCGTCCACCTTAAAAACTATGTGTTAAAAACTATGGCTTATAAATGAAATAGCTCCAGAATATAAAACCCAGAAATTATTCATAAAAGGACTCTTGTATTTCACATGAAATTAACAAAAAAAAGTGTATTGTCATTTTTGTTCATATTTTTTAATTGTTAATAAATTTTTATAGCTTCCCATTTTATGCCTAATCATATTTCAACTAATTCATACAATATGTGTCATTAGATTAAAAAAATATATATATTTTACACTAATGTCCTCATGCACCTGCTGTTTAAAAAAAAAAAAATCTAATAAATAAAACATTTGCAGCTCAGAAACTAAGTCAGTTAGGGTTAAAGACAATATATATTTGTACTCTTTATTTCCAGTTCTCATATTAAATGTCACAAATCTTATCAGCAAAGCTCACAAAATGTGAACCTTGACAGGGACATACGGGGCTGAAGAAAATTACTGGGTATTTATAGCTTCCTGAGAAGAGAATTATCACTAGTTAGGACAGATTAAAATTGTGGTGGTTCTGGGGTAAATTGTGACTCTATCCTGCACTGATACCGCTTTAGCCCTGCACAAATAGCATCTGTTGATGATGTCAATCCTCCAGGATCTGCAGTGGCCACCCCTTTGCCATTAGCTCCACCCCTGCTATACAGCATATAACCTTTGTGAAGTGTAATACACGACAATAAATGACATGCAGGTTTTACACTTGCATCCTGCTTAAATGCACACTACAATTAAATGTCTCATTTGTTGTTTAGTAAATGGAAAGTATTTGGGTTTTGTGTGTGTTTCTCTGCAACTTCTCACTTTGGCCTTCATTGAGTTTCACTAAACGTTGCACGTCCTGTGTTAACCATGTATAGTATATGGCAAAATTTGAAATGAGTAATGATTAAAAGTTCATTAGCATTAGAAGATCGATGATGCTCTGCTAATCTGTGGCTGCACTTCCTGTAGTGAAGTTGTGAATGATGTAAAGGGCTCAACTTGCAGTGTGTGATCTGTAGAGAGTGTTTATTATATTAAGACACAGTATAGCAGTTGGTCAGTGTGTGTCTGTTTAATATGTGTTAAACAGGTTTGATGAAAATCTCATAATTATAATTTTAATGTTTGTATTTATATTTGGGTGGATGGTGACCACAAAAACACTTATTAAATAAGAACTTTGTGCCGGAGCTTTATTAATCCCCGTCTATGTCCTGGGTTCATGTAGAATGCTGAAGTACCATCCTGATTGATGTTCTGATTGTTCCTACCTTGTTAAATTGATCATAAATTTTGCATCAAGCTCCTCTTAAATTCTTTTAATACCTTCATATGATTTTTTTTATTTTATTTTAGAAAAAAGCTCATGTGAGCATTGTGTAGTTTGTGTTCTCATACTGACTTGATTACCTGGTGTGTTCCTACAGGCTGCAGGCTGGAAGGAAACAGAGACCTAAAACCGATCACTGCATACACAGGAGGCTCAGTACTTCTGCCCTGCTCCTGCACTGACCTCCACACCACACCTGTGACCTTCACATGGGAGAAACACACAAATGACTGGGTAGAAGTATGTCCTGAGAGTGAGCAGTACATATTACAAATGTCACATCAGCAGCAATGACATTGAAGATGTCTTAGTGTGACCTTCTTGGCTTTCCCTGTCTCTGACCCGGTTTGTCCCACTTTTCATCAGCACGCACACTCGAGATTTGGGTGATGGCACAATTTTAATTGATGGCTGCACACAGAGCAGTAGGAGACAAACAGCAAGTTCAACAAAATGTTACAGCTCCACCCACAGCAGTTCTCCATAGCTCTGCTGCTCTTAATATAACAGTATACTTATATATAATAGTATATAATTATATATGATATTATAAACAAAATAAATAAAAATATGAGGATAATCTGAAGTATGGGAATTTCTCAATGAAAATACTGTCCTTTCCATCTGTCTTTTGTTTAAACATATTGCTTTGTGATCGCATAGTCAATTTTAAATCAAGCAGGACTGAAATAAATATAAAGTAAAGCATGTGTGCTACATAAATTACACAGCTTAAATCACCCATTTTATAGCCATCATGACATTTCTGGAATACTTTCACAAAAAAACTAATAGCACCCAAACATTTACTCAAACACAGAAAATGCACAGAATACTACAGAGTAACTTCTTACGCATTATATGGTGAATAAATAGTGACCTCCACACAGAGCAGTAGGAGACAAACAGCAAGTTCAACAACATGTTACAGCGCCACCTATTCAGAACACGGTTCATTTCGTTAGCACATTAGCACGTGGTAAGACTTGGTACATTAAAACGGAAATAAAAGTATCAAAATGACACATAAATAAAAAGAAAATACACTTGACAGATGAATCAATGTCTATAATGTTCTATACTTTTCAAACAGTGCCTGACATTTCTCATGAAATTATTTTTCTAACGTTTATTGTGGAGCTACAACAGATGCAACTTACCCACAGCAGTTCTCCGTCGCTCTGCTGCAGACTGCTGAACCACAGTGGGAAACAGCGCCCCCAGAGTAACCAGTAGGAAGCGCAACCACTCAATCACATTAATGCAGGATTTACTTAGATATTTATATT
>JAAGKR010007449.1:0-35000 GCA_011419295.1 Clarias macrocephalus | reverse complement strand
GTGTCGTGACTTACTGCAGTGTGTGAGAAGGAGAGAAATGTCTGGAGCTTTGTGTTTCTTATGATGCAGGAGATTTGAGGATAAGCAGCAGGATTTTAAGTTTTGTGGCCCAACATTGAGTAACAGACACCAGCTCAGGGCATGCTGGGAGTTTCCTGGATACGCCGTGACCTCTCTGTAATCCTAGTTCCCTGTGGAGGCTCAGAGAGCCGCGGGTTTACACATGAAGCTCTCCAGCGTGCGTCTGAAGGAACACTGTGCCTTCAGACGTGAGACTGATCTCTGCATTCAGAGGAAAATCCACCACGCATTTGTAACACAGACATCATGTGGATGGTTTGAGGTGATCATCATGTACATAGAAGCAGTATAGTCTTATTATTTTGGTGTTTTTTTTTTTTTTTACCTCTTTAATGAACCTTAATGTGCAGTTTTTCGATGTGTCATAGTTTTTATAAAAAACTTTACCCTTTTCTCATTGTGAGTTTTTTCTTTTTTTTTCTTTTAACCTTGCTGTAACATTCTCCTGTTGCCTGTATGTTGGTGTCTAACCTGTCAATATAATCTGTCCACTAACTGCTGTAATATTACAAATTCACTTAGAGATTAATAAATATTCTCTCTCTCTGTCTGTCTGTCTGTCTATAGCCGTGACTGTGAGCTAAACATTTCCACCATTAAAAAGCCCTCACTTGTAAATCGTCCTAAGCACTGAGCTAAATCAGGGTCTGGGATTTTTAGCACCAAATGGCTTCTCCCATTAATAGCTTGGGTTACCATAGTGATCTGGCAACAAGATGAGCACCCTGCCCCGCCCCGCCCCACCCTCTTTTTACGCTGACCCCTTCAAAAACTTTCCCAAAGCTTTGTCCTTGAAGTCTTGAATGGTTTTGTTGGATTGATGGCTGTGTGATGGACGGCCCGGGTTCATGCTCGAGGATCGTCTACAGCACAAAAGCTGAGAGACAATAAAGGCCTGGGGGCGTGAGAGGACACCCTGCAGTACGACCCTCAGAGGAAGGGGTTCAACTTCATGACTTAGTGCTCTAAAGTTAAGCATGACGTGTGCATATTAATATACATATTAATATCTCCCTCTCACACACATGTGAAAGCTTACGAAGTGTCAGAGCATCTCACTGAAAACACACCGGCGTGATGTGAGATCTTTACCACAAAGTCAAAACCTGTTAAACCACAAGAACAGTATATCTTCTGAGTATATCTTCTGTAGTGAATGAATGTAATCTGTTACAAAATGAGATCACGTCTGGACAAAAGAGGAAAAAAATGTTCAGATCCAAACACAGAGAGCCACATCACTGAACGCGGCGTCACCCTGCCCCAACGCGGCGTCGCCCTGCCCCAACGCGGCGTCGCCCTGCCCCAACGCGGCGTCGCCCTGCCCCAACGCGGCGTCGCCCTGCCCCAACGCGGCGTCGCCCTGTCCCAACGCGGTGTCACCCTGCCTCAACATGACGTCACTCTGCCTAAAAGCGGTTCCACCCTGCCCCAACGCAGCGTCACTCTGCCCCAATGCGGCGTCACCCTGCCCCAACTCGGCATCACTCTGCGCCAACGTCATCCAGCCTCAAAGCGGCGTCATCCTGCCCTAAAGCGCTATCACTCTGCCTCAACGCGCCGTCACTCTGCCCCAACGCGGCGCCACCCTGCCCCAACGTATTTCCTGAAGAACACCCTCGGCCATAGAGCAATAACACAGACCAGGAACAGGACTGAAGCTCACACACACCTCTGATTTAAACAAGGGAAGGTGATCAGATTGCATTTCATTCAATACACAAACACAAGCTCCGCCCCAATCCTGTGATTAACTTCTGTAACTTTTCTCACAATTCGAGTGATTAAGTATTGAGACTCTGCAGTTCTGTTTTAAATGTTCCCGTGTTTGTTGTTTACAGACTTTACATCCTCCTGTAACATGATGTGTATCTGTACATACTGAAGTGCAATTAAAGTTAAAGTCCTGAACCCTAGGTTTATTTCAGATGTAACTGTACACTGATGTGACGTCTCACACACTCGCACACACACACACACACACACACACACACACACACACACACACACACACACACACACACACACACACTCTGCCATTAACGGCGTAATAATGAGTTAATATTGCTGACTAACAGGACGTGAGATAAACACCCGGGCGGGTCAGCTTCGCCCTCAATCACCCTGACAATATTCTACAAATACTGACATTTAATCTTTTACACACACACACACACACCAACACACACACACCAACACACACACACCAACACCCACACACCAACACACACACACCAACACACACACACACACACACACACACACACACACACACACACACACACACACACACACAGAGAGCTACAGCATGCCATTAATGCAACCTGCAGCTCACACCAGGTACATTCTCCAAGACTTCAGTAAAACCTACAGTTATAATAATAATAATAATAAATAATAATAATAATAATAATAATAACAATAATGAAGATCAGCAGGAACTGCGTTCAATAAATAACAATAAATAAATAAATGAGGAATAAAGCATGCGCGACACACACACACACTGAGACACACACACACACACAAACACTGAGACACACACACACACACACTGAGACACACACACTGAGACACACACACACACACACACACTGAGACACACACACACTAAGACACACACACACTAAGACACACACACACTAAGACACACACACTAAGACACACACACACACACACTGAGACACACACACTGAGACACACACACTAAGACACACACACTAAGACACACACACACACACACTGAGACACACACACTGAGACACACACACACACTGAGACACACACACACACTGAGACACACACACACTGAGACACACACACACTAAGACACACACACTAAGACACACACACACACACTGAGACACACACACTGAGACACACACACTGAGACACACACACTAAGACACACACACACACACACACTGAGACACACACACACTAAGACACACACACACACACACACTAAGACACACACACACACACACACACAGCTTCACAGGAGACAGACACACAGCGCGGATCAGACAGAACTGCCGCTGGTTTTCTTCCCAGACAGACTGATAAAGATGATAAAGCCCTTACCCGGTCTGTGTGTGTGTGTGTGAGAGAGAGAGAGAGGCTCCGGTCCGCGCTGTCATTCTGTAGTTCCCGGTACCGGAGCTGCGCATCCTCTCATCTCACTGCGGAGAGACGGGCTCCCGTCTGCGCATGCGCACATCTCCCGCAGCTCGCAGGTGTGACCCGACTCCGAAGCCCCGCCCACACCGCGCTGCCCTCCTGCACGTGACACACCTTCACTGAGAGATAGTGACGTCACTGCAACACGTCACACAATTCGTCATGTCTATTTATATTATTATTTCTATTATTATTATTCTGCCCTAAAATTAAACAATAAAGCGATTTTGAACCCGATATATTTAACATAAACCCACAAACGGTCTGTTACTGTCTCAGTTCTCAGATCATCAAACACTGGCACCTTTTATTCCCATTCAGTTACTTTAGTTTATTCATTTATCACTTTACTCTGCACATTATTGTTTATTTACATATTATTTGTATTGAATAAACATTCTTTGTATCCCGATAAATGTTTTACACATGAATTTTGTTAGACATTTATTTTATTCTTTTAAAAAATGTTATGTATAATACTAAAGCAATAATTTAATGGAATCCTCACACACTGCAGGTGATTTATTCTCAGCCGTGTGTGTGTGTGTGTGTGTGTGTGAGAGAGAGAGAGAGATACAATAAAGAATCCTCAATGTGAGTGGAAGTGAAACAGCGCCATCTCTAGGAGAGGCTCTGAACGTGGGTTGTGTAAGGTTGGAGAACTGATGGTTTTGTGTGCGTGTGTGTGTGTGTGTGTGTGTGGTTCTCATTCTGAAATAAAAAGTCACAATTATTAAAGAAAAAAACTCTTCTAATTTTTACAAATAAAAAGCTTTAATTCTTTTCCTCCCAGAGTCATCCACAGCTGTATAGACTTTTACAACTTTTATACTGTTTATATGATCATCATCGCTTAAAATGCCCACAGCAAAATATGTTCATATATATCCAAAAATATGTAAAATACAGAACAGTACAAATGTATTTATATAGACAGACAGACGGAGACAGAGAGAGCTGGTTCTTGGTGAGTTTTCGGGTCACTCTGTGCTGCTGATACACGACGCTTACTGAGTGTTTATTAAAGGTCATACGGTGGAGTCTAAATATGTAGTTTAATAACTAAACTCACAAGGAGTGTAAAGAGTCCTCAGTCTGAGCCATGTGTTAGAAATGTATAAGAAAAGTCCTAATTTAAAAAACAAACTGTAATAAAATATAAATGTCTATAGTCTTGCAGTCAGCATGAACCTTCACATTTAATGAGTTATTAATTATCTGTGACTTTAATGTCAGCTCATGAATTTCTGTTTCTGGTTCTGAAATTTGCAAAAAGAAAAGTGGAAAAAATAGATGTATTATTATAATTATCATCATCATCGAGCATGTGTGAAGCAGCGCATTAAGAGAGAAGCTCCCAATACCCCCAGCGTGTCTCAGACCGATGCAAGAGCAGCGCCACCTCCTGGATCGGAGAAACAATTTCATTTTAATCAAATACAAAAGAGCTCTGAAACAGTTTATAATCTGGAATGCAGTTAGAGAGAGAGAGAGAGAGTGTGTGTGTGTGTGTGTGTTGGTCCACAGCATAAAAATGTCTTTTTTTTTTTCCTTCTAACTGTTTGTTTTCTGGAGAGAGAAAAGGCACATTACTGAAGTCAAAGCTTCTGAAAAACATTCTTGTGAGCTCATTAATATTAAATATAAAGTGTTCTAAGACCCGCCTCCTCGCCAATTAATAAAAACAAGACACGCATCAAACAGGATATAATTTAAAACCTAATAATAATAATTCCCCTCACTCAGTGGTCCAGGACACGCCGTCTCTGGGAGAGGAATCACTCATGAAATCACTTACGAAAAGCAGAAAAAACCCGACAGAGTGAGGAAAAGCCTCTGGACACATCTGGATTCGTTTCTTTAGACACTTTGGTTTATATTGTTTTCTTTCTGTGTGGATATAAAGCTCTGATTTGTCATAACTGTTTCAGGAGGTTGTTAAAGTGCGCGAATGATCTTCTCCCAGATCAAGTCTCTCTCTCACACACACACACACACACACACACACACACACACACACACACACACACACACACACACTCGACAGAACGAGAAGAGATTTGTTCTTCTCTCCAAACTGAACACACTGACGGAGAGAACAGCGTTAGTGTCCCCGAGAGGAAAGACAGACAAATGGCAAGAAGACTGTGTGTGTGTGTGTGTGTGTGTGTGTGTGTGTGTGTGTGTGGGTGTGTGTGTGTGTGGGTGTGTGGGTGTGTGGGTGTGTAGGAGATGCTTAGTGCATGAACTTCCTGCTTCCTCTCCAGAGCAGACCGCTCGCAGGCCGTTCGGTGGGTGGGGTTAGTGTGGGACTCAGCGCTCCTCTAACCAGGAGGGCGTGTCTGCGCCGGGCAGCTTCAGTTTGATGTGGAACTGTCTGAGTGTCTGCTCCAGGTGCTGCTGGTTTCCAGCAAAATACGCAGCGATGGCGTTGTGGAAGAGGATCAGCTGGTTGTGGAGAACCTTCACCTGCAAAACGGGACAGGGAGGGGGGCGAGGTTTATTAAACTACACGCAGCCAACCACATGACCAAACAGATGGAAGCCCTGATCCTCACCTTATTCTCCTCCAGAAACTTGAGTTTAACAGCGACATCATTGCGCATCTTCTCGTACTTCTCCCTGTGGATCTGGAACTGGGCCTGAGACTGCTCGATCTTGGGCAGAGTGCTGGAGTCGCGCGGGCCGAGATTCAGCTCCTCCAGATCCGTACGGTACGCGTCATACTCGATCCTGCGCGCGCGCACACACACACAAACACACACACAAACACACACACACACAAACACACACACACACAAACACACACACACACAAACACACACACACACAAACACACACACACACAAACACAAACACACACAAACACACACACACACAAACACACACACACACACACAAACACACACACACACAAACACACACACACACAAACACACACACACACACACACACACACACACGTCAGTGGTTCTACAGAGAGATGTGCTGGGTGTGAGTGTTCCCTCACGCTGCAGGAGAGTTTCAGTTTCAGACTTTCACTCTCTACATCTCCAGACCTGACGCTCTCACCCTGAGACACACACACACCTGGCTGCCTCGTACTGCTTGATATTGATCATGGTGTCCTCGATGGTTTTGTCCACCAGAGTGTTAACGCTGGCGATGAAGAAGCTGATGGCTCCTAAAAGAGTCTCGCCGTTCTTCGACAGGAGCTTCTGAGTCTCAGCATTGTAGCCAAACTCCTCCTGAACACACACACACACACACACACACACACACATTTTGTAAACAAGAGGGAAAAAAAAAATGTTTTTACTCTCCTGACCCTGAGGAGTGTGTGTGTGTGTGTATAAGTGAGTGTTATTAATTGAGATAAGGACACACATGGAGCTCAGGTGTTTTGAGACTGAGGTCAGCGAAGGCGTCCCCTAGCTGCCGCTGCGTCTGCATCATCTGCGCGAGCTGACTGGCCAGCGTCTGCGCCAGCTTTACCACCTGCTCGTATTTACGCTTGTTATCGCGCAGCACGTCGATTCGAGCCTCCAGGTCCAGATCCACGGTGCGAGAGCCGCGACCCAGCTTCTCCGACAGGATCTGCTTAGTGCACTGTGTGGAAGAGGAAACACCGGCAGAGCGTTACTCACAGAGTCGCTCTCTCACTGACCGAGCGCATCACAACTGACCAAAACACTAACTGACTGCCCGACTCACTGACTGGTTCACTCACTTTATAGGTGTTAATGCTCCACTTCCTGACGAGCTCGAGTTTTTCCATGGCCGGGTTTTTCATGTCGTCGGCAAGGACCACAGCGCCGCTGTTAGACTGCTCCTGCACATCGCCTGCTCAACACACACACACACACACACCAGTAAGAACACCCTGTAAAAAAAGAAGTGTAAGCCACAAGCAGACGGCGCTCCTGAGAGCCGTGGACCGGACCGGACCGGGGTTAAATCCTAAAGAGGAGAGAAGAGGAAACAAATAATCTGTAACAGAGAGGAAAAATCAGATTTAAGATCTTGTACGAATCCCTGCAGACGGAGGCGGAGTTCATCTGTGACATAGATGAGATCTGGGCGTCGCTAGGTGGCTCGACAGGGGCAGGGTGCAGGGGTCTGAACCTATGACCTTTAACACCGAGCACCACACATCTCATTAAACACGGCACACATGAGCGACGGCGTGCGGGGCGGGGCTTAAGACAACTTTTTAACGTTTGTCTTCATTCATCAGATTTGTTCTTTCGTTAATTTAAACATTCCTCATGTTTTTGTTTCTATAAACTCAGAGGTGATTCATCATCAAATCAGACGCGTCAGTGATCAGACATCAGTCCCTCTGTCCTGCTCATAAACCTGTGTTGTAGACGTCCCGTCCTGTCGCTCCACTGTCACTGTTAGACCTGAACTCTGTCTTAGGGTTAAGACTTAAACACCACCGCGGGTCAAGACGCGATCCGAGAGCGTTACGTAGTCAGAAGCGGAGGTGGAGTCATGGCAGGAGAGGATTGTGGGAAGTCAGAGATAGACAGCGGGGGTGCGGTACCTGTCTCTCTCTCTCTCTCCACCTGACCGTCACTGCTCGAGTGAGACAGACAACCGGCGGCCACGGGACTGGGAGATACGACGGGAAAGGACTGGGACGAGGACGATGGGGGCAGAGTCTTCTGTCCTGTGAATGTTCAGTAACAGAGTGAGAGAGGGACCTGCACCCTACACCTCAAACACCCCGACACGCACGCGTACGCACTTTGAGTTTCCAGTTCATGACATCATTAATCAAACTCACGTATTACATCATCACGGGAGAGGGAACAGTGTGTGTGTGTGTGTGTGTCCTGGGAAGAGCGAACAGGCTGCTGTGGTTTGGCTATAATTATTCACACACACAGCGCGGCTAATGAAAGAGGAGAGCAGATGAATAAAAATGTCCCGTCCTGTCCCCCCCAACACACACCATTAGAGGAACATCAGCATCCTGCTTTCACATTCAGATCTCCTGGCTTTAAAAGAAAAGTGTCAGAGTGTGCGCGCACACACACACACACACACACACACACACACACACACACACACAGATTAATAATAATAATGATAATAAGATCAGTGAACTGTGTGTATTTCAGTTATAAGGAGACTCACCTGTACCTGTGTGTGGACCCACTGCAGCCACGCCCTCAGACATCACGCCACGGTCTACTTCGTGCGATGTGATTGGTCCAGAGGGTGCATCATGTGACACGTCCTGCAACGTAAAGAATAACACAGTGTACTTCTCTTTGTCATGGGAGGGTCCACAAAGTACCACAACACATCAAGGACACACACACGCACAGAGTGAGTTGATTGCTTGTTGGAGTGAGTCAGGTTTCAGTTTCTTGTTTGGTCACATGATAATGAGTGAAGAAGTAAACAAAAACAGACAGACTGAAGAATTAAAATCCTCTTACATTTCATCAGACAGACAGAGTAAGACGTTGGTGTGTATGTGTGTGTGTGTCTTACACGCTGAAAGACGTCTCCACCCGAGGCTCCGTTACTGCTGACTGACAGCTCGGCAGCTGGACTCCTACAGGCCTCGTCTGCCATGACCACCTGCACACACACGTGCGCACACACACTTAACTGGTGTACAGTAAAGAGCTCAGGTGAATATCTCGTAATCACACCACAGATACAGCACTCAAGTGTGTGTTTGTGTGGAGTGTAAGGAGCTCCCCTCTCTCACACACACACACACACACACACACACACACACACACACACACCTTCCCCTTAACAACACCTTCATAGAAACCCCACACACGCTGGGACCATGAGTGTCATCTCAGGGCCACACCTTCTGTATGACTCAGGCTCCGCCCCTGATCCAGATACCCCGAGTGTGAGTGAAAAGACGAGGAGAGTTTGAAGAGTTTCACATTCAGACCTTCTGAGGACTGATATCTCCACCTGCCCTGAGGGTATTTGCCATCATCATCATCACCACCACCACCACAATCATCACCACCACCACCATCATCATCATCATCATCATCATCATCTTTACATTCTCAAACACACTCGTGACTCCCAGAGACACTGATGGAGTGAAAGCACACACACACAATGTGGTGTCCAGTAACACATGGTGTAAATATTTAAAAGGTCACCTAATCCCTTCATGACCCAAGTGTGTGTGTGTTTGTGGAACACCGAAGTCCACACGCTGGAGTAGAGAGGGTCACATGATCAGGGGCTGATTTTAATATAAAAGATAAAAACAAGATGAAGGGAGAGTTGCTAGGAAACAGAGACACGTGGGTGACACACAGAGTCTTTGTCTGCTTCATTAGCTGTTTGTATAAGCAGCACTAGTTTGTGTGTCGCTGTATAATACAGCTGCAGGACAACAAAAAGAAAGGAAAAAAGAAAATAACACGCGTGTGCACACGTGGCTTCAACAACCGCATTTCACCTGTGAGCATCAACAGAACCAGCGGAAACAACGCTTAATAAAGAAAAGACAAGTTTCTGAAAAACACCACGTCTCATTTTGGGTGAACAAGAACACAATCCCATATATCACAATAAATCAACATCACACACACACACAGCCTCCCCATCACCGAAGCAAAGAAAGAAGGCACTAAACCGATCCCCAGCTGAAGAGGCGCTGCATGAGTTCAGGACCGTCTGCCGAGTCTGAAACACAAACACACAGGTGGAGTGCGTCTCCTGTATGATGTAAATAAGTGACACGTGTTTAGTAGAGACACCGCGTCTCTGTCCTCTCTATACACTACAGAACACTGCAGCAGCTCTTTCATCACACGAGCACTAGAGCTGGGATTAGACCTAGACCCACGGTCCAAGTCTAACCTAACCTTTTTTATTTTATTCTGCAGCAGTCATGTTTACATTTTAAAGTTAAAAGTATCTAATGAACACTGAAACACTGTGTAAAGAAAAAAAGTCTTTAGTTTTGCTGCTAATCTTTTGCTTCAGTCCACTAGGTGGCAGTATCGTGCCCACAGCTCATAGACTTAACAGATGAAGCAATAAACTCACAAAAGAAGAGTACTAAAGATGGAACTGGTTTATATTTGCAGCAGAAGCCGTGGCGTTGTCGAGGAACGAGTCAGTTTTTGGTTTGAATACAAATTTAGGGTTTAACATTTATAAGTTTACATACTTCATTTAAAAAGTGTGAATTGTGAACCGAGTTATTGATCTAATTATGATCACTGATGGAGCAAATGCAGTGACTTTGAGACAGAGCTCCTCACTTCATACACTGCGCAGGTTATGAGGTGTGGAGTGGTGTGGAGTGGAGTGGACCGGACCGGGATAAGCTGAGCTCGTCACTCGGTTACACGTACAGAATTAAACACCGTGTAGGTCGAGGAGATTTACTAAACATGTCGGGTTTATAGAGACGTAACTCTATGTTTATTATCATCTGTATAGATAAAGGAGATCGTTTTAAAGGCTGTAGTGTGTGTGTGTGTGTGTGTGTGATTTGCAGATTAACTGACACTCCAGAGATTCCCTGAGGGTTAATTAGAGGACTGCTGTCTTGATGACCAGATGAACACTGATTAGACACACCGAGGTCTGAACTCATGGCAGCTTGGAGCGCAGCGTAGCGGAGTGGAGAGGAGATGAGGCGACACCCCAAGGCAGGTGGTGGATTAGATCACCTTTAGGTTCCCTGGAGGTTCAGGACTATCTGATGTGGGATCAGAGCTCCCGTCCTCCTCAGTGAATGACTGATCTCGGTCGTTACTGCTGTAGTTCTGCGTGACCGTCTCCCGACGGCCTTCATTGTCCTCACCGAGCCTCTCGCGGCCGACCGCTTTAGCACCGGTCTCAGTCACGTGTGTGTCGTCGGTGCGGATCACCGACTCGGCCGTCACACGCGACTCCTCCCGCTGTGACTCGAGACTAGACTGAGACATTCCTGCAAGCAGACGCAGACAGAGTGAGCGCAGGAGGAGACACACTCACGTCTTTATCGCTCATGCAGCTTCAGAAGAGCGACAGAATTGAGGTGTAGCCTCAGGCTAGCACGAAATAAATCAAGTCAGTGACGTGGTTTCCTCTGCGGGAAATAAGAGAAGACACACACACACACACACACACACGAGCCTGAGGCTACACTCGGCATCGAGCCACATAGCTCTTCCCCTCTGTATTATAATATACAGGACCTGCACTTCTGCACACAGGAGGAAGTTCAGCACTAATGCACAAAATGAACACTGCTTAAAACTAATCACCAGAAATAAACCTGCTGATTTACACACACACACTTAGACAGGTATGTTTAGCATAAGAAACAGACCCGTATCAGTGTTCCCCTGCCGTGTGACAGACCACTCGCCCTCATCTCACATTACATCTGGAGCACGTCAGGTAGAACCTGTTCCATCAGTGTAGCACAGGACTAACACACAGCGTTCTCTCGCTCTCACACACACACACACACTCTAAAACAATCAGGGATGTCACCAAATAAATAGAATAAACATTATCTTTGTGAATTTTTTTTTTAAATCTCCAGTCACACCTGATGAACTTTACACCCTCTTCCAGTATCAGGATGATATTATTCAGTGAAACTCAGACAGCAGGATATTGGTGCCAAACCCACGTCTCACACACTCTTCAGCTCTGTACAGGAAGTGTGTGTGTGTGTGCACCAGGGTGCCGTGTCTCACCTGTCTGATCAGGTACAGAGCGCTCTGACATCAGCGCTCACACCAACAATACACTCCTCTGTTCTGCTTCACCGTCACAGTGAGTGCAGAGAACTCTCAGAACCAGAACACTCTCACCTGTACAGCAGAACCAGAACATTCTCGATAAATAAAGTGTGAGTAACCCCCCCCCCCACCACCACCACACACACACACACACACTAGAGCCCTAAATACTATTGACATGAAACTTCCACAAAACCCCTCCACACATACACTCACTAAAACCTTGTAAAGTGCTCAGTCTCTCTTCAGTTTACAGTGTAACTTCCGGTTAAAGTTGTGTACTTGGTGGAAAGAGCTAAATGCTAACATATTTAGCCCCCCCCCTCCTCTCTCTCTCTCTCTCTCTCTCTCACACACTCACTCACTCACTCACTCACTCACACACACACACACACACACACTCACTCACTCAGTCAGTCAGTGTAATGTTTAACTCTTACTGCACGCTATAAAGCCTTTCATTAATAAACACATTTCCGTGTTAAAGCGGAACATTAAACACGTCACATCCTGTCAGAAACTTTCACTGCTCGGTGTTTTTCCGGTACTCCCGGCGGCTCTTACCCAGCCCCCCTCCCCTCCCCTCAGTGTTAGCATTAATGCTAACCCTGGTCGTGTGAGAGCCCTGCGCGCGCGCCTCACCTGCTCGCGGTTCTCACTCAGATCACTCCGGTGTGTCCGCGCGCGCCCGCTCACATCTACACCTCACACCGCGCGCAACGTCCACACACACTCGTGCACTTCCGCTTGGTGACGTCAGATCCGCGCACAAACCGGAAGTATAGAACAGCGTGGGGAGTTTCCATGTCTGAGATAAAACACGCACAATAAAACTTAATATATAAACCTCTTTAATATCGAATATACTGAGATCTTCACACAGGACAGTTTATTATGAACACCCGCACTCCACCCTCAGTGCACACAAAGGTTACTTCACTAAACCTGATTGCGGCGGTTATAACACACTTTAGTACACACCTGGCAACCTGTGGCTCCAGGCTCAAAAAGGCGTCACCGCACGTAACCGCCCTCTGCTGGTCAAACACGGAACCACATGAGCTCGTGACCGTCACACTGCGGTTACCATGGTTACACAATAAACAGAAATTACAACACAAAGTGATACAGCGGGTCACCAATTTTCTCAGTAAATATATTTCTAAAGTTGCTATTGACATGAAAATTCCACCAGTTGTTGGGAACCACTCATAAAATCCAAATATGCAGAGAAATCAAACCATACATGTCCAAAAGGGATGTTTAATAATGTGACGTGACACGGGGAAACATATTAAACACGCTGACTAAAATGTATTTAATACAAAGCCGTGGTTGGTAATGACAGCTTCAAGATGTGCTGTGTGTTTGGGATCATTGTCCTGCTGAAACATCCACCCTCGTTTCTCTTCATCATCCTGGTAGCTTTTTATCACAAATGTCTCGGTACATTTTTCCCACTCATCCTTCCTTCAATTATATAAATTTGCCTTTCGCTGAAGTACCGTAGGTGTGGTGCGCATGCATACAGGCCATGGCGTTTGAGTGCATTACTTATAGTTTTTATTTATTATTTTTTTAACAGTTGTACCTACTAATTCCAGGTGTTTCTGAAGTTCTCCACAAGGGGACCATGGCTCTTGGGCAACTCTTCTGATAATTATTTTCACTCCTATGTCAGAAATCTTAAGAGGAGCACCTGGTCCAACAGATGATGCCATCTCTTACCTCCTCCACTGCAATGTTAAAATGCTCTGTGTCGATTACAGCTCAGCATTTATCACTATAATTCTTTCCACACTCAAGCTGGAGCACCTGGGACTCAGCACATCTCTGTGTCAGTGGATCTCCAACTTCCTAACTAGCAGACCACAGGCAGTAAGGATGGCCGGCCATGTCAGCGCCTCCCTCACTCTCAGCACTGGAGCCCCTCAGCGATGTGTTCTGAGCCCCCTGCTGTACTCATTGTACACATATGACTGCGTGGCCTCTACCAACTCCCCACCATCATCAAGTTTGCTGACGACACCCGTCGTGGTGGGCCTGATCTCTGAAAATGATGAGACGACCTACCTGAAGGAGATGGGAAATCTGGAGAACTGGTGCCAGAGGAACAACCTCCTCCTTAACATCAGCAAAATCAAGCAGCTGATAGTGGATTTAGAACAATGCAGGAGAGGAACTACCAGACCACACAGTGGAGAGAGTGGACACCTTCAGATACTCGGAGTTCATGTCACGCAGGACCTATCATGGTCCTGTCACAACAACACCATGATGACACTTGAGAGACTTTAGACTGCAGTCCAAGGTATTTAGGAACTTTTACTCCTGCACCATAGAGAGCATCCTGACGGGAAACATCGCAACCTGGTTTGGGAACAGCACCATGCAGGACAGACGATCTCTACAGTATGACCAGCTGAGCACATCATCCGCACCGAGCTCCCTGACCTTCACCCAATCTACTGGACTAAGGCCAGGAAGATCATGAAGGACCTCAGCCACCCCAAAAATGGACTGTTCCGCTCCCTGAAGGCCAACAAAGAGAGAGACTGAGGAGGAGCTTCTTCCCGCAGGCTATATGGACTCTCGACCATAACACCACAAATGGCTTGTTATGGTTCCTTTACACATGTGTTGGTGCATACCAAAATACCAAGTACACACAAAACATTTGCACATTGCACAGAACTGAAGTGCACAAAACAAACATGTTGCACATTTATGGTTATGTTTACATATAAATGAGGAATACTATTGCACTATTGCACTTTAAAGGTGGACAATACCACTGATGCTCATTTAATTTCACACTCTGTGACCACACCGTACTGCTGCTGCCTGAACACTGCAGGTTTCACATACTTTATACGGTTTATTTATACAGTTCATACTTCTTACATTTTTACAAATTTCTACTTTATTGTATTTGATTGCACTACATATTGTAGATTTTATATTTTATATTCTTTGTTATTGACATTTTGCCTCTCTTCTTTTCTCTTATTTTAGATCACAAACAGTCGTGTAAGCATTTCACTGCAGACCACACTGTGTATGGTTTTGTATGTAATTAATAAAAATTTAAATTTGAAATTTTGTCGTAGCTGTTGATGATCTTTCCACTTCTGCCATATGGCCCCAACTGTGCTCACTGGAACATTCAAAAAGTTTTGAAATCCTTCTGTGACCAATGCCATCAGTATGTTTTGCAACAATAAGGTTGCAAAGGTCTTTAGAGAGAACTTTGCTCTTACCCATCATGAGATGTTTCTTGTGTGACACTGTAGGAATGTGACACCTTTTTATAGGTGGGACTGAACCAGCTAATATTAATTTGCACTAACAAGGGGCAGGATTCTTTTCTAATTACTGATTGATTTAAGTTGGTCAAGTTCAATTAAATTCAATGAAATTTTATTTCTATAGCGCTTTTAACAATGGTCATTGTCTCAAAGCAGCTTCACAGAAATGAAAGAAAATGAAAAGAAAATTACTGGAAGTGTGTATGTGTAAGAAAAATGTGTCTAGATAATGAGATTGTCCCTGATGAGCGAGCCGAGGGTGACGGCGACAGTGGCAAGGAAAAACTCTGAGATGGCAATAGTAAGAAACCTTGAGAGGAACCAGACTCAACAGGGAACCCATCCTCATCTGGGTGATAACGGAGAGCAGGGATTGTATAACATCATGTGTTATGCAGATGAAAGTTCAGTATAACAGAAGTTTTTTAAATTAACATGTAGTCCAGTTCAGCACAGGGACGAGTCAGCAGGTGCAGAGGGCAGAAGGGGGTCTGGATCACTGGGAGCTCAGGAGCAGCATGTGTAAGTGTCTTTTTGCACCTCCCTTTCTTCATGTGTTTAATACTTTTCCCCCTGTGTTATTTCACATTATTACACATAACTCTATGTTTTAAGTTCATGGATATCTATGGTCTGATTTATTTGCATGGTTGGAGTTCATGGGTTGTTACCAACATCTGGTCAAAATCTCATGTCAATAGCACCTTTAAAAATGCATTTACTGAGAAAAATGGTGACTTGTTTAATACTTATTTTACCCGCTGTATATTTAACACAATACCTGGGGTATTTAATTTGCCCCTGTGGTTAATTATAACTTGGTTAATTATGTTTTTTCAAGCCCAAAGAAGGTACTCCTGTCCATCATGCCTAAATTTAAATAATAATAATAATAAAAGCTTGATACAGAGTGACACAGGAAGGCACTGAGTCTGTAGTTATTCTGTTCAGCTGAAAAACCTTTAGTGCCAAATCAGTATCAGCTTAATGTAAGGATAAAAAAATAATACTGAATGCAAAAATAAAAGAAAATATCAAAGCCACATTTTAACCAAAACATAAACCTAAAACCATTGACATTAAAAAACTGTAAATAAATATAAAAAAAAATGCAAACATAAAATTTACTACTTGCAACCAAAGCTGATTAATCACACATTCACCTTTATCCTTCATTACAGCACTGTGGTGTCCAGTTCAAATGATTCCTCATGCAAAGCTTCCTGGCCCTTGACTGGACCAGACCTATACTCTGTGTTTACTAGAGTGTGTACATCTGCTCGCCTGGCCCTGAGCTCCTGACTGCAGCGCTGAATCTAATCCCTAGTTCTTTAAAAAATAAATGGAAGCTTCTCATTTTTATCAATCAAATTAATAATAATAATAGAGGCAGTACAGTGGTGTAGTGGTTAGCACTGTCACCATGCACCTCCAGGGTCAGGGTTCAATTCCCTCCTCAGGATCTGTGTGTACGGAGTTTGCATCCCCCCCCCCCCGCCCCACCCCCATGACCCTGAATACAGGATAAAGTGGTATAGATGAGGAGTGAGTGAGCAAATAATAATAATAATAATAATAATAATAATAATAATAATTTTGAAGGAATGAAATTCCCCATTTATAAAAAAAATAAAATGATGAAAGACAAAAGATGTGCAGCTATGTCATCACTTTTACAGTATAATATTATGTACAGTAATGTCAAAAGTCTTTTTGAATAAAAAAAATGGATTTCCAAAGATTAGTATTCCATTAAAATAATTAAATCTTACAGGAAAATATCTGTAGGGCAGAAAAGAAAGCAACATAATATGTAAAAGAGCACTTTTCAGACAAAAAGAAAGAAAGAAAGAAAGAAAGAAAGAAAGAAAGAGAGAGAGAGATTTTGCTGCATGAGAAAAGCAGCAGCTGTGAAAGTCTTCAAAAGGAGTGTGTCTGGTTCTGGGAAAACTCAGCAGCTCATTTCCTTATAAAACACACACACACACACACACACACACAAAACACACACACACACACACGCTGTACCTGAGATTATATTTTAAGCAAATGATTTTCACACTGATTATAGACTTCATTAATTACTGTTTATTGCTTTTTTATAGTGTTTTTGAAGAAGTCGTCGCTCTACAGCAGTTACGTGCCTAAGACTCGCAGAGTACCGCGTGTGATAAAATAGGCTAATGTAACACATCTGTTTGTTACGGCAGAAGTCACGGTTCACATGGGAGTGTAGGGCTCCCCTGAAGGTCACCATGTAATTCAAACCCTGGTGTAGCTGTGTCCTGGGTTAGAGTGGAGATCTTAATCTAGGGTAGTTAAGAAGATGTGGTAGTGGAGGGTAGTGTGTGTGTGTGTGTTTATGTAGCAGTGTGATGACGTGCAGGTGGAGATGGAATGCTGCAGTCTGATCACATGGCTGAACTACAGAGCAGCTCTCTGTCTCCTGCACCGAAGCTTCTGTCAGCACTCATTAGTGGAGGAAATGAGGACGAGGCAGGGTCAGGGCAAGCTGAGAGACAAAGCATGTAGACAAAGACTAACAAATGTGATATGATATTAAATTTAATGTTCAGATACAGCATCAGCCCAAAGACATGCACTGTAGGCTGACTGATGGTGTGTGTGTGTGTGTGCCCTGAGATGGATTGGCACCCTGTCCATGGTGTACCCCGTCTTGTGCCCTAGGATCTATGAGATCTAGGCCTGTGACCCTACACATCATGCGTGTGTATTTAAAACTTCAGCAGGAGAAAGTGCACACTTGTAATAAATTAATAAATGTACACTTCTGCAAAACTTGTATGTATTGTATGTATTTATTCATCTTTTTTATTTGCTGCAGTTTTTGTCACAGATCTATAAAACAAACAAAAATGAAACTTAATACAAAGTTACAATAATAATGAAGGCAATTTCTTTTGGCTTCTCTCTTGAACTACAAGAACAAGCATCTCCTTGAAATATTTATGCAATAAAAAGGGACACAATGGTTAAAACAAAACCTTGATGCAGTAAAATGTGCAAACAATTGAGTTAAAAAAAAAAAAAAAGCAAAAAAAAAAAAAAATTCCAGAGCGGAGCCCATGATTGTGAGATTTCACAGAGCTGAAGAACGGAATAACGAGAAACAGACCTTCATGCCAATATTCTAACGAACAGACGGGAAATAAACAGTAGATGATCTCAGATTGTGGTTTAAGAGATTTAGTGCAGGTTTTTACACACGTACATGAGAAGAGTGAAACACATTCCAACATTAGAAATCTGGATTTTAAAACAACAAACGAAAAAAAAAAAAACACTCTTCTTATGGCTTAACCTGATGATGAGAATAGCCAGCTATCTCTCATGATACTGATATAAAGTGTTGCAGAAGAGCACAAACACTCTGAAGTACAGCAACTTATGAATTCACTGCTGCTGGAGTGATGTCAAGATTCAGACTATTTTTACTGTCTTTCTAGAAATGCTTTCATACAGATATAAACCAGTACATGTAATAAAGAGTTAAAGCTAAATGAAAAGGAGAAATGCGTCACTTTACTGAAATCTGTACATGGCTTATACGAGTTCTTCATGGGTTCCAGTTTGGTGTTTAATGACTGCAGGACTGTCGGAGGTGACAGCGACAGTGTGGAGGTGAGCCGGAGATGTGGAACAGAGGTGGATTTGTGGTTGCCAGTTCCTTGCAGCTCAGCACTGCAGTTTGCGGTTTTTGCGGAAAAGCTGCTTTGTCTCACGCTGCACTTTCTGCCAGCGCTTCAGCGATGTGATCACCAGGTTCCCATCTAGATACTGGCCCATGACCAGGTACGTAGCGTTGATGTCACTCATCTCATCACACGTGCACTCCAGACCATCTCTGAGCCACAGAGGTTCCTTCTGCAGGTCTGTCTGTGCACTGAGCTTGTATACCATCTTGGTCTCTGGAACTATCTTGGCGTCTCCATTCATGTAGGAGATCTCCTTCACCTTAAACCTCAGGACTAGAGGATGGAGGAGAGATGGAAAGGCGTTAGAATCAAAGCAGAGACGTTTTATAGAATCAGAGATGGTTTCTAACTAAAACACAATAAAATCCAGAATAGCAAAAAAAAGATCTCAGGATCCATACAGAAAATTGCAATAAACTTGTGACTTACTGAAATCTTTATTGCAATGACTGTGTACAATTTTATTCTCATTTTCCATCTTCACTTTGCAGGCATCACACACATTTGGTACTGAAAACAGATCAGACTGTCAGAGTTATGAGATATTCTAGAGCATAAAGCTAAAACAATCCTAACTTATGTGTAAAAGTAGTTATTTTAGTTTTTAGAGTTTTTACAGTTATATAGAAGGTAAGATCCACATTAGTGAAGTTTGAAGTTTCAGTGAAAAGGAGCATAAAGCTCAGAGCATTTTAGCCATTATAAGCTTTTAAATTTTTTTTAATAAACATACATAGGGCTCAGGATTGTGCAGTACAGCGAGACACACAAAATAAGCAATATGATGAACCAAATTTTTGTCAGTTTAACCAACTATACAAACATGACTGAGTAAACATTTTTAAATGGGTCACATTAGCAAAGAAATAGGACAGATAGACATGATCATGCGTTTTATTGTTGTTTTTGGTTGTTTCTAGGACCAAAATAATAATAATAATAATAATAATAATAATAATAATAATAATAATATGCTTATTTTGCGAGTTCTACATTTTTGCGACGTCACTCCCATATCCTGGTAGTGGTAAAATGACTCTTTATAGAAATAGCTGTGATAACTTTTGTTCTGTCTTCCATGTCCTTGAAGTCTCCCCATTAACACACACTGACGAGGCTTCCCGGGACGTACCTGTGCCACTCGGGTTTTAAGTGTTATTAAACAAAATTGTGAGAATATTTTCCACAAATATTTAATATTATAAAGCTAATCGCTGTGCATTAACCAAAATACCTGGATGTGAAAATAAACCTCACATACCCGCCCCCCTGAACCTCACCTGTTCCTTAGACACTAAACCCCCCCCCCCCCCCCGACCCTGCTACCCCTTATCCCCTCATACCCCCCCTTACCTTGCTGAGTGACCTGCCTCGCTGTGTTGTTGGTTAGGGGTATACACAGGTCGTTGTCCGGCGGGAAGCGCGCGCAGTCGAGTATGTCGGGCCACGGGAATCCGAAGGCGGCCATGACGGGTGCGCATGCGCCCCTGACTCCTTCGCAGAGCGCGCGGCACGGCTGGATCGGCTCGTCCACGTCCTCCAGACACACGGGCGCGAAGAGCGAGCACAGGAACATGCGCGTGTCCGCGTGGCAGTGCTTGTGCACGAGCGGCACCCAGGGCGCAGCCTGCTGAGCCGCCTCATCCATCGTCTCGTGCCCGAGCAGGTTGGGCAGGCGCATGCGTTTGTACTCCATCTCGCCGCACAGCGCGAGTCTCGCGGGGATCTCTCTGCAGCTGCGCCGGGGCGGAGACAGCGCGCTCCCGTACACAGCGTACAGCGCAAGGGCACAGTGCGCAGCGCACGCGAGCAGCGCGGGAAGGACACAGCGCATGGTGGAGAGGGTGCACGCGCGGCGGAACACTCCGACTGGGGACGATTACTTATGGACAGAATGAAACACCAACACACATGTATACTCTCTCTCTCTCTCTGTCTGTGTGTGTGTGTCCGACCCGGGGACGTTTACTTATGGAGAGAATAAAACACCAGCACATGAAATGCTCTCTCTCTCTCTCTCTCTCTCTCTCTGTGTATGTGAAGTGGGGTGGAGTGTGGGACCCAGGCGCTCATCATTGGTCCTGGTCTGTTTTAATAATTTGCTGAAATGGACCCACATGTGGAAAGACACACACACACACACACACACACACAGTGAGAAAGAAGGGGTCGCTTAATTTGTGCATTGTTAGTCGTTGTTTTAATATTAAACTCAGTCTTATCCAGCAGTACAGATTCCTGCAGTGATGTTTACGGGTCATTCTAAAGTGTAAAGAGGCTGCGTGATAAAAATCTCCTGCAATGTATTTCATCCTTAAGAAAGAGTTTGTAGAAATAGTTAAAATGTTAAATCTAATAATAATCTGCTGATCTTTAATGTAATGAGTGATATTATTATTATTATTATTATTATTATTATTATTATTATTATTATTTCAGGTTGAAGTCCACGTACATGTCTGTGTGTCTCTCTGTCTCACTTATTAACACACAGAAATCACATTCTGTAAGGTCGAGTATCTGATGCCTTGTTTACACTAAGTTGTACTTCTTTGGTGGTCAGACAAATAAACTCCCTGTTCGGTAATCGGAGAGAGAATCACAGATGAGAAATGGAAAAAGTCGATCAGATAAAGATGAAGTTTTGTCTTAAAACCACTCCAGAGCATTAAAATTCACTCATACCACTTCAGTGCTGTTATTACAGAGAACATAGTTATTACATTACTATCAGGAGATGTGTTAAAGTTCATATGGAGTCCAGTTCGTTATTGGAAGATCAGGGAGACTGTAGAAAACTCCAGTCCTGAACTATGGAGCTACTGCCGTCACAAGTCCTCAGAGAACTGCTGTCTGCATCAGCCGAGGACAGGACCGTCTTCATGATAAAGCGTAAACGTCCCTAGTCACCACATGCATTCCAGAAGGACCACACGAGGCATCCACGTGACAAGATCTCCAACCAGAAGAGGGACACTAGGATGCTATCTATTATAATATACAATAATATCTATTGGTGCAGGTGTTTGTTCACGTTGAGTAATGAGCTTATGAAATAATCTACTTTCGATTACTAATTTAGATTATTAAATCTGATGCCTAACTGTTCATAACATCTCTTTTACTTAACATTTTGATTTGATTTATGGTGCAGATTAAACTTCAGGCAGATATCTAAGTACTGCAAAAGGCTGGAAAAGTCTGGAAAGACAGACCGACAGAGAATTATTTTCTGAGACTTCATTTGTGGTCCTTCAATGTATGAAACACAAAGATATCATTGGAATAGCAAGTTCTGACCAATGTACAGACAAAGCCTTTTATTAATTTAGATAACTTACTTTAAAATTTCATAAGTCCACAAAAAGAGCTTGATGCACTTTTGTATAAGATAAGATAAGATAAGATAAGATAAATGAGATAAACCTTTATTAGTCCCACAAGTGGGAAATTTGTTTTGCCATGGCAGCAAGTGGACAGTACAAAGTTAAAGATTAAGAAACAACCGAATAAAGTAAAATAAAAAAAAGAAAAAAATAGAATACTAACAATTTAAAATATAAAATATATATAAAAGTTTAAAAAATTATAAAAAGTATACATTTAATAATTGGTGTTACTTCCTATTTAGAGTAAACTATTTACAAAAAGGCCATCCATGTGTAAGGCTGGATTGATTATTACGCAAAAATCTGTTATCACAAAATCAATTATTAGATGTGATCAGTTTTAATGTCCAATTTTTGACAGTTATAATTATACAATTAGTAACTTTAATAACAGACTTTGTGAATAAAGCTTCACAAAACAAATGCAGTTTCATATTGTCAAATGTATTACTAAATAAAACCCTTTTGTTTAACAGTAACACCAATGAAATAGTTTGGGGTGACTGATATTTATTTCATATTATTAATTATAATCAGCTCTTGTTTTATGATATTATTGTTTCACTTATTTTATAAGATATTGATTTTATTGTGAATCAGAAAGTATAATGCCCCACTTCCGTGTATGGTCATGATGAGTGAATTTCCTAGAAAAAAAAAAGAGAGAGAAAAAAAAAAAGAAAAGTTGCAATGAAATATTGAACATTAAAAAAAGAACATATTTTTCATGATTAAAAGTGCATAGTATATATATTTTTAGCACATACAAGCAATGTGTCTGTTATGTTAATTGAAATGATTTTTGGCATCAGCAAAACGAAGTGACTTAAATACATCATTCTCTCTATAGAGCTAATAATCTATTAATTTAATATGTGACTGTGAACTTTGATCTTAAAGGCAGTCAAAGCTCAGCTCATGTTAGACTAATGGTGGTGTTTTTAAAACATCCCAACACACACTTTTCCTTTGGCAGAGTGAGATTAATTTCTGACATATGGCTGGAAATATTATACACACAACTTATGGGGGAAAAATGTCCAGATGGTTTTAATAACATACTCCCCTTTTCTTACTAAATGTGATTAAAGGGGGTTTGACTCAGCCTCTTGGTCCTGCTGCTCTATAAAACAAACCAAGAGCTTTACACAACCAGTACAGATGTAAAGGATAGGGACATTATTATTATTATTATTATTATTATTATTATTATTATTATTATTATTATCTGATCCTGAGAGAAGATAATAGTATTACTGCTTTCATCACATCATATATACTTTTCTGTTTTTCCTAAAACCAGCACACCTTATCCTAAAATGTCATGGACTCACACATTTTGTCTTCTATTTTTGCGCTTAAAACAAACTGAGCTTCATATTTCCTCATGTAATGTTATTAGAATAATTCACATAACAAAAAACTAGTGAAGTTATCATGTAAACAGAAATATGTGAAGCATTTTAGAGTTTAGTGTTTCTTCATGATTAGGACTGATACTACTTAGTCATTAAGATTCTCTTTTAAATGTCTAATTACATGTTCCACTCAGCTCATACTAACCCGTCATCCTTTCGTTTGGTGACTGTTCCAGAAAGAATGTTCTGGACTTTGTTAGAGAACCTGAGTCTGTTATACCTGTGAAATCTGTTGATGTTTTAAAAAGAATTGAAGATATACGCAATGCTTATATTCGTTAACTAAATACAGATGGTGTGCATTTATTCCTCTAAAATGTCTTTTTCTCTCTCATTTTTAGTTTTAGCAAATTACCATTCTTCTTTTTATTCTTATTCTTATTAAAGATGTAGATAGTGACATTAGTTGCAGTAAGGTTTCTGGATAACAGATAATAGTGTTCACTAAGTACCCTAAAGTGACCTTGAACATTCCACAGAGCAGAATTGCGGGTAATTTAAAAAAAATGAATCGAAATAAAGGCTGGAAAAAAAAAAAGGAAAAAATCTGCTTAGGGACCAAGCACTGACTGAGGAAAGCCAGAGATGCTGTGAAAACCAGCATATTCACATGCCACCCATATACACACACACACAGGAAATGGGCTTTAGAGTCCCACAGTTCTTCTTCTAGAATGAATTGTATATAAGGTCCAAAGTTTTTTTTTTTTTTTATGACCTTTGACCTGCAGGCTACTCTTCTCTATTTCAGCAAGAATACACAAAGAAACATCAGTTATATGTGAAAAAATGTGGTTAGATGGGTGATTGTGTGATATGGTGTGGAATATTATTTTATAACTGCAGAGTTCTGTGTGTATGGAGAGCGAGAATAAAGTACTGAGAGTGATTGTTTAATCATAAGTAAGTGTGTTATTAGTTTTCTCCAATTCAAACAAGGTTTCCCAATGTTTCTGTGAATCAAATTAGCCAACATTTTAGACAGCAGCACAGTCCATCTCATGTCCGCTCTGTGTGTATGTTTGTGTGTGCGATTATGTATCATGTAAAAACTACTGAAGGTGGAGTTTGAGGTAACATATAGGCATTATTTCATCACAATCAGCCCACTAAAAGAGAAGATATTCTAATTTGAAATTTAAATGGAAAACGCCCTCATTAAAAAAATCAACCTTGAAAAATCATTACTTCATCTCGAAATTCAACAAATAGCGATTTAGATTTTTTAATATGCTCTTATGAACGTGCAATTGATATCTAATTAATAAATGTGATCTCACACCTTCATTCCATGCACGTCACAGTAACACATAAAAATTTTAGTTAATTCTAAAATTCAACAGATGGCACAGTAAATTTTTTTAAAACATGCTTAGGCAATTAAATTCCATGTGAACACATTTAGTATATACAGTCTCATGCAGAAATCACACCACAATGTGCAGACTGTGTTAACATCTTTTCAATAAAAAAATCACCAAAATCTTTTATTTATCAAGGGCTGCCCAAACTTTTGCATAAGACTGTACACATTCTGTACACATTCTGTACGCAATATGAGCTATGGGCACGAGGCAAGTAGCATTAAATTTCATGTCCTGTCATGACAAATTTTGTGTACTACACCAATTTTCCAAATAAAAACCCAACCACAGCTTGAGTATAGAAAAAGCAAAGAAGTTTATTGCAACCAAAAGTAAATGGACAGCTCTGGACCGGCCAGCCAGAAAGACAACAGACACCCAACAAAAATTCCCCCAAGATCTCCTAAATTCCCCAATTTTACATGATTTATATACACTTACCTAGTAATTACCTCATTGTTTCATTGTTTGCTCCTCCTTAAGTCAAGTAGATACTTAATATTCATTAGATGCATGTTAATTTTGTTAGGTCCAATTGACTGGCACCTCCCAATTACATAATTTTCCCCCTCTCATCTCATATTTATTCATGTCCGGGTAGGCCTTGTGTCACGACCTGGTATGACAGGCGGTTTGGGCGGATGTTATCGCCGTGGGCATAGAGGGCAGGCATAGGCGCAGAGGGGTTGTTTCAACATAAAAAGTCTTTAATTGTGCACAAAAACAAACAGGCTCTTCGGGTGAGCACCGGAGTGCTCAAACACACACGCACAGTCTCTTAACATGTACTCAGGTTCTTGCGAAAGGCACAGGTTCTTTAAGGCATACAGACTCTTTAAGGCATACAGACTCTTTAAGGCATACAGATTCCTAGCACCTCAGACTCCTAGCTAACACAAATGCTAAGAGCTGCCACGGAGTCCTAGAGCTGCTTTGAGAAGCGAGAGGGGGACACACTAGAAGGCGAGAAGGGGACACACTAGAAGGCGAGAAGGGGACACACCGGAGGCCAGGGAGCACACCGGAGGCCAAGGAAACTTACAGGAGGTTAAGAGAACATTCTTAAGCCCTTAGCCCACAGATGAGCATGGGCCATCGATGACTCTCCGCCAGTGAACTCGGTTCTGGGCTTCTTTTGCTGCTTCACTCCAGGTGATCCCATGCTGTCTCAGTTCTGCTTCAGTCTGCTTCTCGCCTCCCGCTGTTTCTGGGTCTGCCACGTTTTCTCTTCCCCTGCGGGTTCCAAGTCAGGGCCTGGCGGTTGGTGCTGAAAGATTCCTTCCTGAGTGTGTGCCATCTCCAGCCCTACTTCCTTCACAGAATCTGCTTGGCCACTAGTTGATGTCCCGCCCTTTTCCACAGGTCTTCATTTCTGACTTTATCAGGCCAGCGTATCTTGAATATACGCCTCAGACAGGTGTTCAAGAATGTCTGGATCTTCCGCTGCCTATAGTTTTTGTAGTCCGCCAAGTCTCACAAGCATAAAGCAGAACCGATTTTACATTTAAGTTGAAAATGCGGAGCTTGATCTTCATGGTGATCTCCTTAGAAGTCCAGATGTTCTTCAGCATGACAAAGGCTCCTCTCGCCTTTCCAATTCTAACAGTGACGTCTCGGCCTCCCAGATGGTCAATCACACTTCCAAGGTATACAAAGGTCTCTACCTCCTTGATAGGATTTCCCCCAACAGTGATAGGGGTGTTGGCAGTGGAGTTTATCTTCATCAGTTCTGTTTTGTCCCTACTGATCTTGAGTCCTGTTTGTGCGGATATGGTCTCAAGACGGGTGGTCTTGTTCTGCATTTGGGTATGATTGTGTGACAGGTGTGCAAGGTCATCAGTGAAGTCAAGGTCGTCCAGCTGAGTCCAGGGTGTCCACTGTATCCCATTTTTCCTGCCTGTCGTGGTGGACTTCATAATCCAGTCAATGGCCAGCAGGAAGAGGAATGGTGAGAGTAGGCATCCTTGACGTACTCCTGTCTTCACCTGAAAACTGTCTGACATCTGCCCAGCATGGATAATTTGGCAGCTCATGTTATTGTACATGCATTGGATCATTACAATAATTTTCTGAGGAACTCCATAATATCTCAGCAGTTTCCACAAGGTCTCTCTATCCACACTGTCAAATGCCTTCTCATAATCTATAAAGTTGATGTAGAGGGGGGAGTTCCACTCCAGTGACTGTTCAACAATGATGAGTAGACTGGCAATTTGATCAGCGCATGACCTGTTCTTGCAGAAGCCTGCCTGCTGGTCTCGCAGCTTAGGGTCAACTGCCTCCTTCATTCTCTCCAGGATGACCGTTAGGTCATTAGGTTGCCGTTTTTGTCCTTGACAGGCTTGGCTGACTGCTGAAATCTGCTCGCAAGCCTCCTGGTTATAAGGTACAGTTCTTTCAAGTTTCCCTGTCCTGGAGCATCCTCTGCATGCCTAGCCAGATCATCAACATAGTCACGTTTGTCTTTCTTGATGCTGTTCTTCACCTCTCTGTCCACCACTGTGTACTCTTCCTGTGGTTTTACCTTTTCTGACCTAGTTTGGCTCATGTTCAAGGTAGCTTTCTTCTCTTTCCTCAGTTCTAGTTTCTGGTTGGTGTCAGCAGATATCCACTCTTTGTGTTGGTTTTTCTTTTTTCCAAGTACCTCCTCACAGGTGTCTAGCCAGAGTTTCTTGCTGGACTCCCATTGTGTCTCAATGTCTGTCTCAGCATCATCCATCAGTTCTTGCAAAGGCTGAAACCTGTTGTTCAAGCTAATTCTGAAGGCCTCATGTGTGTCGCTACATTTAAGTAGTCCGACATTGTATTTTGTCTGCACATTACTAGAGGTGTTGTGCTTCTTCAGCCGAAGTCTCACTGATGTTGCCACGAGGTGGTGGTCAGAAGAAACGTCTGCTCCCCTCATCACTCGCACGTCACTTGTCACGATCTTTGCCCATCTGACCATTGCCGACTGATGCAGATATGGTCAATCTGATTTTCTGTGACATGGTCAAGGGATCTCCATGTAGCCTTGTGGATGCATTTGTGTGGGAAGATGCTCCCCCCTATCACCAGCTGTCCATTCTCATTCATTTCTCCAAGTCCATTGGTGCCCATGATGTCCTCATATCTTATATTGTCTGATCCAATCTTGGAGTTAAAATCGCGCATTAGTATTGTCATGTCTTTGCTTCTTCCATTGTCAATGACTGACTGGAGCTGCTGATGAAACTCGTCATTTTTCTCTTCCTCTGCATCATTTGTGGGACCGTAGCATTGAATGATGTTCAGTCTGATGTTTTTCTTCTTGGTGGTGAACTGTGATGTTATGATGCAGGAGTTGACAGATTCCCAGCCAATGAGTGCTCGCTGTGCTTCCGATGCCAGCAACAGGGCCAGGCCTTCAATGTGTGGGGCACCATCCTCCGTATTCTCCGAGTACAGTAGCTGCTCTCCTGATGCAAGTCTCAACTTTCCTGCCTGCAGCCACCTTGTCTCACTCAGTCCTAGCACACCAATCTTGAGAAACACTAAGCACAAAAAATACACAGCACAGCACACACACAATACACAGAATAAACTAAAAGGTACACTGACAAAAAACACCATCAGACAGATAACATAACAATACAGAGCCCATATAAATAAACCAAAGTAAAAATAAAACACAATCCAAACAAAACCAAATCAAAACAAATGCCCATTGACAGTATTAATGCTCGACCCTGTTTCCCAGTACAACCAGCTATTTATAACAATACTAATGAGCTACCTTGATTCAGGTGAGCTCCAGCATCTCCTCCAGCAGCTCAGAGGTGCCTTCTGGGAAACTGAGTCGATTAACAAAAAACTACAAAAAACAAACATGTGCACACAGTGCCCTCTAGGGGTGGTTCCTTACACCTTGAAAAATCTTATTTTCTTTTTTTTACTTTTTTTTACTAACCAGACTATTGACCACTGCTGGTGAAGACAGTTTTTTCTTCAGAGCCGGAATTTTGAAAAATCTTCAAGATGCGTGAGCATGCTGTTTTTATTATTCTTATCATATCTGAGTTGTCTTTAACTGTCTGTTCTATACATTTAGAGGTATACTACAGACAGTTAAAGACAACTCAGATATGATAAGAATAATAAAAACAGGATATTCACGCATCTTGAAGATTTTTCAAAATTCCGGCTCTGAAGAAAAACCTGATTCCCATCAGAATCATTAGAAAAATCATATAATTGGATGATTATGCATAATGTATAATTAAAACCAATAATCAAAACAAATATTAAAGTACTAATATTTGTTTTGATTATTGGTTTTAATTATACATTATGCATAATCATCCAATTATATGATTTTTCTAATGATTCTGATCTTATCTATCAAATAGTGACTAATGTGCTTATTTATTGGATACATTATTATAGATTAAAATTAGGGATTAATTAAATCAGTGTATGATCACGTTTAAATTGGTATTTATTTTTCATATAACAATTGCTTTTGTTAGTTTCAAGATTTTTGGTGCTTTGATTATTGGATTGATTCATTTTATTTTTAATTAATTTTTTTTTTGTTTAGTTAAAACTTACACTATTCAGATCAGAATTATTTACCTGATTCTTTTAAATTCTGCATATATAATAGACTATAATTGCTATAATTGTGTACAGTAGTTATAATTATTAAAGATTAATTTCAGTTTTTAGTATGCAAGTTATATAATTTTATTTTTTTTTGCAGTACAATTTTCTGATTTTTTCTTTGGCCATTTCTTTAGTTCATTAAAATTCTCTCTTTGTTTAATTTTAGCTTGCAGGCCGTGCCACCCTTCTCGCTCATTATCTCACCTTAGGATCCTTCTGGGAGCAGGTGATTACACCCTACCTTACCCAAACTGCCACAATTCGCATCTCATCAGAGCTCTAGCGGGTATAGTTTGCCATTTGGAGACTGTACTTGCTGAGTTTGAGGCTCTCGCTTCTCCAAGACGCCCCCCCTTACTGTGGGTTTACAGGCATTCCGCCACCTGATAACACCACTTCTCCCCCACCTTCACCCACCATCAGCCTCATTCCCACCATTTTCTGTATTTTTACACTTCATTAAAGTTCCTCAATTTCTTGCACTCTATGAGCGTCGTTTTTGGGTCACAGCTCACATACTTTTTCCTTGATTATTGTTAGTTATAAGTATATAACTATAAAATAAAATCAAAGGAGTAATTAATATTAGTATATTGTTCTGCTAGTTATTATTTTTGTTAGTATCATTATTTTACTTATTGCTTTGTTCCCTATCCCTGCCTTCTGCCTGCATGTTCCTCACTTCCCCTATTTGCCGTGCAGGCGCCTTTTCTTTTGCAATGAGTGAATCAAGGCCTCTCGAACAGAGGCCTTCTGGGTATTTGGTACTTCACTCTTGAACACTATTGTAGGCCAATAAAATTTTTCCACAGTCCATATCCATTTGTCTCTTCTGACTCAAAAAGGCAAAGAGGAGACACTGGGAAGACCCTGTCCTGCTGGTGAAGAAATAAATGTCTTCACAAAACCAGTGCAGGATGTATGACTATGGATAAGAACAGTATGTAGTAATGAGAACTGCTTTTCTTTGTGAACTAGATCCATTACCTATTCTCTCAACAAATAGAATGAGCCTCTATTAAATATGACAAAATCCTAATAATATATATATATATTTAAATCAGTTTTATCTCTAGGTATGCACCTTTAAATTACTCATTTAAACCAGCAGTTATTAAATAAAGTAAAAAACCTGACCTTAACCCCTGTCAGGCCAATATCAATCCTCCTCTCTAACTCCAAGATCCAAAAAAGGGATGTAATACAGCAGTTGCTTGTTACCCTCCAAATCTGTCTCTTCCCAAACTCTCCTCCTCTCCTTCTGTTTCCTCTCAAGGTTTTGTTTTTATTCTATTCATTTGAATTTAAATGAATTCAGATTCTCAAGCCTGGAGTGACTGTGATCCCTGGAACACGCAGTTTATTACCACTTTCAAGGCATACATTTTGTTTTAATGTAATTCACCACTAACAAAAATCAGAGGGAACACACTGATGTTAATGCTAATACTGCTAATACTGTATAATCATTAACATAAAATAAAACATTTAGCAAAATTTGGACATTTTAAAGGCTTTGTGGGTAGAGTTATTTATCTAAAACTAAAGGGTGTCAGGTATAAATGTTTTAGATTTCAGAAGGGTATTTTTATTAAAGGAAATATTAAACACATTTAAAAAAAGAATATCGAAGGATGTGTTTACTTAATTGCCGGATTGCACTGATGGTTATTCTTTTACTTGATTGTTCTCTTTGCTGAGAAAAGCATTGTTGTGGACAGGATCACTGTTTCAGTAACTTTAGAGAGGGTATGTTCACTTCTAACAACTTGAGATATTATTGTATAGTGGAATAATTTGACCTGCACTCTAACAAACCCATGACCCTCCTGTTGTCATGCATATACAACAGACGTGTATTCTAGCCTTTATTTAGGCCTTATGGGTTTATCAGCTCATGACCTTTGTCAGTTGTAACCAGTAGAATAGTGGCCCATTTGAAGCCAAGACTCCTGTGAGCTATAAATCTCTTAATTTCTGAGTGTAAATGTGTCTGACAGCCAGTTGCTCTCAGTATCCCAGGGCTTTCACAGACACTTCCCTTTGATCCCAAGTCCTGTCCATAAAACCTAAACCTCTGACCTCTAGCTGTCTGACCTTGTAGGGACAGTGCTTAGAAGAGGTCACCCATTCACATCCTCAAATCCAATATTATGTTGTTATAATAAACTCTTACATCAGCTGTAATTAATTCGACTTAGAAAAATACAAGCACTATATATATCAAGTGCTAAATGTCAGGCTAATTTAAAATAACTTATTTTGCATTTTTCATTGTACAAAAAAACCTAAACACCCTCTTTGTCCATGTAATTAAATATCATACAAATATTTGAATGTACGTTTTCAACACACGAGTAGATGACTTGTTTTTGAGTTGATAGGCCCAGAAACCCTGTTAACCCCCTAAAATCCCCCCCCCCCCCCCACTGAACACACATCTGAAAATCATACACTCAGTGCAGCACATGGTTTTGATATGTTTTAATGTGAACAGCAGTCTGGAATAAGGTCTCTCTCTGTGTGAAGCTCTGCTCAAAATGATCATTAATGCAAATTCAAAGAATCAGGCTTTAACCTTTATCAGTGCACCAAAAATATAATTGGTAAAATAAAACCTGGACTATTAACCTCATCCACTGAGTCACACAAATCAAACAGGCTCCATCAGTATTAAATAAACTTGACCTGTAGTATCATGTCGGGTGTAAAGTTGAACAGGTGAGTTTTGTGCTATGGCCACTAGCGTGCTGTAGATTAAACTGATCAAATCTTCAATTTGGGGAAAAACAGTTTGATAAATATCTCATCTTCCTGCATGTTCAGAGGAATTGATGATGTTTTCACTCTAAACAATGTTTTAAAGTACTTTAATGAACACTGTCCAAGCTAGTTGCGCCAGCTATGATAGGAAAATGCATTTCTTGCTATAAACTCACACTGCTGGTGAAGTTATGTTAAGGGGTAGCAGGGAAATTCTGGTGTCAAAATGAATCGTAGGCTTCCCTCTTTTTTACTGCATCTTCATATAAATATTGTACAAATATGATTTTCATATGTTTTTATCCAAGCCCCTCCATGTAAACAAAACTGCACTGGCCATATCTCAGCAACCTGACACAATAAACTGGGTATCAATATGGAGCTTATTGAACTAGGAATTTGAAAATATGCATATTTCACATCACTCAAAGTACCACTTAATACCTGATTTGATGTGACCAGTTACAAATGCTTTTTGCATGAGTTTGTATAATAATTATTTTCTCACATCTTTGGCAGAATAACAATAATGGCTAAGTTCAGATTATTGTATAAAGATTTTGGGTTAGGGTGAGGAAAATGGTAAGTAACCAGTGCTCCGTTACACGTTATATATACAGTATTGAATAAAATAGTTAATAAACAATAAAGGAATAAAATTGAGTTCATTTATTTTAAATAAAAATAAAATGTAATTAATTTGTCTGCTGTAGTATTCTCCACTAAACTGTAAAAACAAAAATGCAAAAATGTGCCCAGTTGTGACGATTCGACCTTAGCGGTCTTCTTTAGACAAAGAAAAGCTGGCTAAAGGCTTTGGGCGGCTGAAGACAATGTTGCTCAGATCACAGGCAAAGCAGAAATTAAAAGGTTCTCTTCATCCCACACATATAATCCTTCCCACTCTCTCTCCAAAATGTTGGACCAGTTAAGTATCTGTTTCTCAAAATATTGTACTTTTGTTTTGTCATCCTGACCAGGATGATGTTGTCCATTTCTCCAAGATATTGGGCTCTGTATTCTTTACAAGTGATTTACAAGTGAAGTTTTTATTGTGGACTGTACCTGATTGGTGAGTACTAAAAACCGCTTTTTTTGAATTTGCTTCATATATAATTTTTGTCCCTGATTGTCCTAAAAGCTCTGATAACTTTATAATCCTTAATTTGTCCCAATATGTGCAGAAAGTCGGACTAAAATCTTTTCACAAATAACGATTTCTGCATAATTACACTGTACCTCATTGATATTTCACAAATCTGATATTTCAGATCAGATAACTTTGTATTTCAGCATGATGAGCAGAGTAATAGTTTATGATCGACCTCTGTCTTCTATGTTGTTTCACTATTCAATTCAATTCAATTTTATTTCTATAGCGCTTTTAACAATGGTCATTGTCTCAAAGCAGCTTCACAGAAATTAAAAGAAAATGAAAAGAAGACTTATAGAAATGTATATATGTGTAAGAAAAATGTGTGTAGATAATGAGATTGTGCCTGATGAGCAAGTCAAGGGTGATGGCAACAGTGGCAAGGAAAAACTCCCTGAGATGGCAATAGGAACAAACCTTGAGAGGAACCAGACTCAACAGAGAACCCATCCTCATCTGGGTGATAACAGATAACAGAAATTGTATAACATCATGTGTCTTATGCAGATGAAAGTTCGATATAACAGAAGCTCAGGAGCAGCATGTGTAGCTCCAAACCAAGATGAAGAGGAATCCAGCTGGAGCAGGTCCTTCTCTGGATGCCTCAGGATCCTCGCAGGGTTGGCCTCTGTCTACTGAAGCTGGCACAGTCTCCAGATGCCTCATGATGGGTGGAAAAATAAAGAGCAGGTGAAAAGAATTAGCATGGTTGCCATTCAGGATAGATGTACTGGAGTACGAGGTAAAGAAATTTATTATGTGTATGCCAGATTAAAGAGATGCGTCTTGAGTCTACTTTTAAATTGGGAAACTGTGTCTGAGCCCCGAACACTGTCAGGAAGGATATTCCAAAGCTTTGGAGCTAAATATGAAAAAGCCCCGCCTCCTTTTGTAGATTTTGATATTCTGGGAACTACCAGTAGTCCGGAGTTTTCTGATCTTAAGGAACGTGGTGGATTGTAACGTATCAGAAGACAGGTTAGGTATGTGGGAGCTAAACCGTTTAGAGCCTTGTACGTAAGTAATGCTATTTTGTAATTAATTCTAAACTGAACAGGTAGCCAGTGCAGGGATGATAATATTGGGGTTATATGATCATATTTTCTAGATCTAGTGAGAACCCTGGTGGCTGCATTTTGGACTAACTGTAGCTTGTTAATTGAGGATGCAGGACAGCCACCCAGTAATGCATTACAGTAGTCCAGTCTGGAGGTCATGAATGCATGAACCAGCTTTTCTGCATCAGATACAGATA